>OMNZ01030991.1:0-10008 GCA_900303255.1 Lesueurigobius sanzi
CTTCTGAAGATGTATTTGAGTCTTTTCCTCTTCATTTCACCCTGATTTAACTCATGCAGATAGAAATGACGTACCCCAGTTCTTAAAACCTTGTATTACCCTTTAGCATCAATGAAAGCCTGGAGTCTTTTGTGGTAGTTGTGGATGAAGCTCTTTACGTTCTCTAATGGCAAGTTCGCCCACTCTTCTTGGCAGAAAGCCTCCAGTTCTTATAAATTCCTGGTCTGTCCTGCATGAACTGCACGGTTGAGATCTCCCCAGAATGGTTCCAATAATATTGAGGTCAGGAGACTCCAGAACCTTCACTTTACTTTGCTGTAGCCAGAGACATGTCGATTTGGCCTTGTGTCTTGGATCATTGTCACGTTGGGTCCATGTGCAGCTTCCGGGCTGATGAGAGCAAATGATCCTCCAGTATTCTTCGATAACATGATGCGTTCATCCTCCCATCAGTTTTTGTTTCACCGTAGGAATGGTGCACCTTTCATCATAGGTTGACTCCTCTCCAAACGTAGCGTCTATGGTTGTGCCAAAAAAGTGTTGGTCTCATGCTGCTGCCCTGTTTGCTGTTTGTACTAATGTAAACAAACAGATCACAGGATCGTGACCTTTCGTAGTCGTTCAAACCTGTTTGTTTCAGCTTGTGTACTTGTTTTTGAGCCGATCAGGGTCATTTTGGTACTTTCAATAATCATTACCTTTTGAAAAGAATCAACACAGTTGTTTCACAATAAATGGCTTCACACAACCACAAGCTATAAATGAAACAGACCCTTTTGTGTTATCATTCATTTTCTCTGTTAAAATGTCAAAAAAAAATATCTAAAATTCTGCCAGAGTCTGTAAACTTATGTGTTGTTTTTCTATTCTTTGGTCATTTCTATCTGGACAACGTCAAACCAGGGTGAACTGAAGAGGGAAAGATTCAAATACAATACATCTTCAGAAGTATTGTATATTCATCTGATTCATGTTTTTGAAGATTCACAACAGTCATTTAAAATGAAATGTACTTTTTACTATGAATACTTGAGTACTTTATAAAGCAAAAACTTCTGGAGTAATATTTGAGCAGTTGTACTTTGACCAGCAGTGTTCTTAGCATGTTTCTTGCCTTGTTATTTGTGTAGCTGTATGGCTCTGGCTGTTGACTCACGTGGTGCTCGCTCTGACGACTGAGCGGGTTCAGAGGTCAGCGGGGGTCACGCGTCACACTTTCAGCGCAGAGCGTGTAGCAAGCAGCAGATATTACCCACGATGCAACAGGAGAAGCGTGGATCCCCTGTCAGAGGTGAGCGGGTTCGACACACAGGGCTGTGTCCTTGGATTCTGGCGTTTCAGACTTAAATATTTTGGTGTAATTTTATTAATTTCTTCATTCAAAAATGATTAATTTTTACCCTTTGTAAAATGTGTATGTGAGTACTGTTTTGTTCCACCATTAATGAAAAGAGGCTACAACCAACTGACTGAGTCCGCATTGGGGTAAAGCTCAAATAATTTAACTGCTAAAAAGATCCAGCTCTTGTCACCAGAGGTGTCACACTGGGGGGGTAAAGGGTACTGAGTACCCAGGGCCCAAGGCAAGGGAGGGGCCCTCTGAAGTCTGTTCATAAATAGGCCTATATGTGTCAGGGGGCCCACCAAGATAGTTTGTACCCAGGGCCCAAGATTTGGTGGAACGCCCCTGCTTGTCACAATCAACATCCAGTTCCAACCGTTCACCTACAGTGTGTGAACCCTTGTCCCAAGACAAATTTCTCCTGCGGGAGACAATAAAGGATTATCTTGTCTTTTCTAAAAGAGCCGTTTAAAAGCATAGATTCGGTCATGAAGGCCACATCACTATTGCCCCTTTTCCACTGTAGTGGCTTCTACCTAACCTGGCAAGAGCCAGATAGACATTGTGTAGCACTCGTAGTTGAGTTCTCCACAATATCAATCTGGGACCGCTCCAAACAAATCCGTTCAGAGGAAGGGGGGACATTCCATAATACTTTGGTTGATTGGGCCAAGCGACATCTGGTGTCTGTCTGTCAAGGCTTTTTTGTTTTGTTTTAACCAATCAACTGAACATGACATCATCAGCATGCAGTCCAAGTTTCGCTCGTAGTTGTTTGTTAGATAGCGGCTCTGAGCTGTACATCATAATGTCGTTGAGTGGTTTTTGTGTTTTTTTGTAGCACGAGTTTGCGGGTTGAAGGCACCTTAACCCACACTGCCTTATTTTCGAAAAACAAATGTTTGTTTTGCTCGGCACCTGCTGCTTTCGTCGCAGCCGTCCCGCTGGTGGGCCTGGCTCAAACACTTTAGCGGCTCAGGGCAAGATGGATTCTCGTGTGTTTGTGAAATCACAAATACCGCGAGAATTCAGCTTGCAGGCAAGGTTAGCTTCTACCCAGCCCAGGGCGCAATCCTCTGAATCACCCATATCTACTCTACTCTGGAGGTCTTGCTTTTCCACATAACCCACGGGCTTCTCTTTAGAGGGCGGGGTTCAACAGCTGCAGCTCCTCAGGAGAGAGGACACACGTAAACAACGCAACGTAATAATGAAAGCAACCGTTTGGAACACGATGAGAGCACTGTGGATATACTGCCTTTTGGACTTTTATGAGAATATTCTTAAGCTCCAAGACAAAAACTAGAGGAAAGAAGCTTCTAAAACCGCATATCAGTCTATGAACTCCTCCTGCCTCTTCTTTTTCATAGAAGTGGCATATTCCCTCTAGAACTGTGACTGGGAATGTTTTGGTAAAAAAAAAAAAAAAATTCCCATACATTTCGGGACCACCCTACTGGGTAGGTTGGAGTCCTGTGGTTGGCCGTTGGCGGGAACTTATTAAAGTGGGAGTTGGCCCCAACTTTGGCCCCCACAGATCCCAAGAAGCGTGTCATGTGCTGACTGCTATACAATGGCATTCCTCACTTCTTTAGCTTGCCCCTGAACACACAACGGAAAGAGAAGTAGCACTATATGAGATAAGTATTATTTTCTTATAAAGGTGTCTAAAAGTGGAGACTATATTCAAAAACATGTGTGTGATGTTGGCCAGAGAACAAAGGACTTTCAGCCTGAAGAATAATATGGCAGGTTTGTGAATCAAAACGGTTTCTCTCCCATAAACCCATTGTGTTCACGTTATAGAACTCAGTTGGAGCAGGGGCCAATGTTCTCTATGGGAAAGAAACAGTTTTTGAAAGGAATTTCCAAAGAGAAAATGTCCAAATGTTGTCCTCATTTGATAGTGATTGGATTCACAAATGTACCATATTCTTCTTCTGGTTAAAAGTCTTTTCTACCAAAACCATGAACATGTTTTTGAATATTGTCTCCACTTTGGTAAAGTGCTTTATTTGTCATTATACAATGAAATGACATAGATCAGGTTGGTCCTGAGCCGCTGCTGTGGATCAACCGGACCAGTATGTTTTGGAGGTACTGGAACCAGAAGGAAACCTGCGCAGACACAGGGAGAACCTGCAAACTCCACACAGAAAGGCCCCGGGAGTCGAACCCAGGACCTTCTTATTATGAGGCGTTAACCGTTAAGCCACCATGGACACCTTTTGGACACATGGTTTAGTCCTACTTTAGACATGGTTTAGTCCTGGTTTAGACATGGTTTAGTCCTGGTTTAGACCTGGTTTAGTCCTGGTTTGATGCAAAAGATAAAAAGAAAAAGAATACTTTTACTTTTTACCTATCAAGTACATTTCCCAGTGGATACCTTTGCACTTTTACTATAATGTGATACTTTTTCTTCAGTACATTTATGGTCCTGTATCTGCACATCAACTCCTTCCATAACACGCGCCAGTGGAAAAGTACGGGCAGGGTTAGACTCCGCCCACACGCAGCACCCAGCCCATTCTGCTCAATTTGATTTGTGCAAACAGGTTGTGCATGACCATTTTTTTGACAACGATATGTTTGTGGAGGGAAAAGAGGGAGGGCCGAGCTGTTTACAAAAGCAAAATGCTTCATAATGAGCTGCAAGTCGTAGGAATTCACACAATGCCCCAAAATATGACTCCACAAACTGTTCAGGGGAGACACTACATACAAAGGTTTACCTGGCAACAACTAAATTCGCCAAATCTTCACAATAAGGCCTTTAATCTTTAATTATTGCACTGATTGAATATTTCAAATATAAGGTGATATTATTATAACTAGCTTATTCAAAAACTAAAATGGATATCCAAACCTTTGTAACTAATATACAAACGAAATAAAACAATACATTTAAACCTGCCTTTATCCATTATTTAGATTTGTCAGAGGAAATATAATCAATTTCAACCATTTTTACACATAAAATGCCTTATCTTTATATGCTCCATGTTTAAGACTCGGCTGAAAACGTTCCTTTTGGAAATAGCTCATGGTCAGGTCAGCTGTACGGAGCTAAGCCTGCAGCAGAAGCCAGGCTGCTATAGGAGCTATAATGCACTGAGCCCCATCCTCTTGTTCTCCTCCCTGTATAAACTAGGTTGCAATATTTAGTGTTACCTTTACCTTTAGTCTGTTCATTGCTACATTGTGTCCACTTTCTTTGTCCCACCCCCGTCTGTCGATGGGGAGAGCATCGAGGTGGTCCAGACGGGTGTCCACCTGGACCATAACCTAGACTGGTCAGTGCATGCGGATGCAGCTTACAAAAAGCGTCAAAGCAGACTTCCCTCAGGAAGTTACAATCTTTCCAAGTGTGTAATTAGATGCTGTACCTTTTCTTTCAGTCTGTTGTGCCTGCAGTGTTTGTTGCTGTGTTGTGCTGTATGACAGCCAGGGAGGGGAACCGGCTTGACAAACCGGTCAGGAAGTGTGTGTCACTGTTGGGGAGGAGGGTGGACTCTCTTGGAGAATGGGGGTTCTAATCTATCTAATGGGAAGGGAAAGGGGAAAGGGCATCTTATTTGTATAGCGCTTTTCATATGACACAGTCACACCCAAAGCGCTTCACACATGAAAGGGAGGGGGCTCATTCACTCCAGGCTGATGGTGGTGAGCTAGATTTGTAGCCACAGTTTCCCCTGGGGCAGACTGACAGAAGTGAGGCTGCTCACATCTGCGCCAACGGTCCCTCCGACCACCACCAACCACTCACACATAGGCATTGGGTGAAGTGTCTTGCCCAAGGACACAACAACAGTCTGCACCTGCAGGAGCCGGGATTCGAACCCCCGACCTGCCGATCATGAGACGACCCGCTCTACCATCTGCGCCACTGTCGCCCCAATGTTCATGAATACAAGTTTTTACTATAAAAAAACAAAACAGTGGTGTCGTCTCATGACTGGAAGGGCAGAGGTTCGAATCCCAGGTCCCGCATGTACACACTATCGTTGTGCCCTTGGGAAAGACACTTCACCCACATTTTTACATTGAGTACCTGGTCTAGGTAGCAAAGCACAATATACAGCCCGTCTTCTAACCGGCTCATCCAGACACTCTCACATCACTCCCATCCTCTACTCCCTGCACTGGCTCCCGGTCCGTTTTTGCACTGATTTTAAAATGTTTGTTTTTAAAGCTCTCCACGGCCTGGCTCCTTTGTATTTGACAGATATTTTAACTGTACATCGCCCCAGCAGAGCTCTCCGGTCCTCTGATCAAGTGGTTTTGGACGTGCCCCAGTGCATGTTCTTTCTCACTGACCTGTCCCTGTTTACGTCCAGGTTAAAGACTCATCCGTTCAGACTGCAGGGCTTTTAACACCGAGGGCTAGAACTATACGTCCTTTTCAGGTTATAGAAATGTCTGTGTTTTAATTGTTTTATCTTTCTGTGAACCCCTTTGGTCTTTTTGTGTTGTTGTAAAATGC
This sequence comes from Lesueurigobius sanzi, assembly GCA_900303255.1. Taxonomy (NCBI): domain Eukaryota; kingdom Metazoa; phylum Chordata; class Actinopteri; order Gobiiformes; family Gobiidae; genus Lesueurigobius; species Lesueurigobius sanzi. The sequence goes on from OMNZ01030991.1 coordinate 5,829, forward strand.
TATACAAATACATTTTGATTGACTGAACTTTATTAACCTTAAATGGATTACAAACCAAGGCTACGACCAATAGAGAATGACTTAAACCCTTCCTACATAGTAAAATAATTATAATATATGAAAATGAATTTGATCATAAAAAACATATTAGACACAGCAACACGCCAGTATATTTCCATGTCTTACTTTGCGTACCATCCTGATTAAACCTGGCTATTTTCATCGATGACCCATCACCATTAGAGTCCACAAACCAAAATATAATATCTAAATATAAGCAGAGACCTGTTTTGGCCCAACTCCCACTTTGCAATTTAAGCACTGACACAAGAGCCACAAGAGCCTTTTCAATCCAGCTCTATTTAGTGACCACCAGTGTGTTAATATGTATCACATTAGTTCATAGTGACCAGATATGCAGCCAGATTGTTGCAATATCATTTGGTGACATCTCCAGTTGAATAGCACCAATGGCCCTCTAACTTTAAACTAGTCTTGGTCTTAACGATATTTTGAAGGTTTGTTCAGAAGGATTTTTCAATATTAAATTCTTGCCTGATTGCCTGATTTACTGACAAAAAAAACTCTTTGTAGCTAATATCAACAAAATAAAACCATACATTTTAACCTGGCTCTTTACTGGCTATTTCGAAATATTGCCAATTTTTTTTTGTCGTTGGGCGTTTCATGTGATTTTTCTGCTTCCATGGCGTTCTATGTGAACTCACGATTAAGATGCGAAAAGGAGTTGTTGAAAAGACTGGCTCATTTCACGGCATTTGTTTAGAAAGCCTACGAGAAAACTCATATTATCATAAATCTAATTTGATGTGAGGTGCATCTTTTAATAAATATTGCTCATGCTTACAGTGGAAACAGATTACCTCATGCAAATATGATATTGAGTCACAATGCATTCACATTACAAAATTCTATTGCATTTGGAGCAGGAGGTGCCAGTACAACTCTATGGGAGAGAAACAGAAATTTACAAAAAGAGAAAAAGGGGAGTGCTTCAGTGGGTAAACAATGTCAAGCTCGGGTGCTCTTCGAGATCCAGGGGTTAGTCCCGTAATGAATTCAGAAAAAAGAAGATCGAGGCACTCACGAGTAGATATTAATCCTTTATTGTGCGAATGGATGCGCGGATCGGGAAGTCTGGGCGTCTCTGCTCGGACTGTTGCCTCCGCGACCCGACCCCGGATAAAGCGGAAGAAAATGGATGGATGGATGCCGGTGCGTTTCGGTCGTGTTTGACCTTCCTCAGGGCATGATGCCCTGGGCATTATCTGATAGTGATTGGATTCACAAACCTATTATTCCTATGCCGTTATCATGGTCTTATGGTGGTTTAGTGACCAGCTCTGCTGCGTTCAGAGCTTTTTGTATCACAGGTTTTGGATATGACATGGCCGAATGGAAACCGTGGATATTTATGGACTATGGTCGTGGTGAGAGTTGTAGTGGTGCAAACTAATGAACGAAAAAGTTTAAATAAAAGTTAAAACCATATAAAAACTAAAACTGTTAGGCTCAAATAAATGTTTAGAAAGAGGTGTGCAGTGTAGTGTCCTGTCTCCTGGAGCAGGTGGTCAGTAGGTACTGTAGCTGGGGGACAGATCCCGGGGCATTCCTCTCTGCCACCTGTGTCCGGCAGAGGGTCACGTGTCTTCCCTGGCACCTGCACACAAAGCACACCTCGGGCCAGCACACACGCCGATCCTGGCTCTCGGCCATACGCCTTCATCATGAGCACCAACTTTTTGGAGCTAGACCCAACCAATGATTTACAGAGATTTATTGATCAACAAGAATAAGCAACAACAACAAAAACAACAACAGTGTGAAATATCTAACGCCCTACAAGGCGACAAAGCTTTTCCATATGCTCAATAGGAGTAGGAAGAAGTAAACACTATACTCCTACCCCTTCCACCAATCAGAGAGGCTCGCTCTAGTGGCGCAATGACGCATTTCACATACCGGGATGAATCCAGGAAGAAGCAGGAAAACAACGGTGGAGCAGCTCATGTGGCAGTTCCCTCCTCGTAGCATCACATTACCGTGTTTACATCCTGTGTTTGCTTTCACATGAATCATACTGCCATTTAGCGAAATGGCTGACATTAAAGGGACTTTACGGAAGTTAAAATAAAAAAAAAAACATTTTCCACTCCCTACATGCTCCAGCAATGTCCCGCGCTGTACTGTGAGTCCACACCTATCCCACTCAATTGCCGCGATAAGCCTGAACCGTCACTCTAAAGTTGCGTGTTCGGGCCGAGGCAGCAGTCATTCACCAGCTTAACATGGAGACTGCAGTTACGCGGACGGCCAGAGGTGGCAGTCACGAGTATGAAAATGGACAACCTCCGTTGAGTCCCTTTAACGAAATAAATTGGCTGCTGTCTCTACATACGGCTGTTCGCAGCCACAGACTGATCCGCTCACCTCTTTGCCCACACCGCAACATTCTCCTGGTCCTCTCCTCGCATTCACCCTCGCCTCGTCCGTTGTGGCCACTGGCCCCGTCGCCGCGGCCTTACCTCGCGAGGCCGCTATCACGCATCCATAGACAGGAGCAACGAAAAGCCCCCTTTTCAGTGACACCAGAGGCTCCGTCCATTGAGATTAATGTGGAAACATCGACTGAGATCTTCACATTTACGTCTGAAAAATAACAATTTTGTATATTTGTCTGATATAAGAGGTAAACAAATCAAGAGATTCTGTCCGGTTTAGTGGCCTGTACGGCGTCCCGCAGAGTCACACAGCAGCGGAACGTGACACTAACATGTTTTGAAAGGCTCCACAGCTGCAGCCGCGCTATCGCAAAGACAAAATAAAGTAGAGTTCAACCATCACAGAAAAACAAGGCCACCAGGACGACCACCAGGACGAGGCTCGGTGCTGACACATCGGTGGAACTTGACAAAATGCTACCAATTTGATCCTATTTGATCATATTCAGTTTTCAGCAAACCGCTCTACTCCCAGATTATTTGATTTTCATGAGAATGATTTACTATTAACCAGTCTTGGTCGAAGTACTTCATTTCATTTGTGAAACCTCCAGGTAGTAATGAAAAATTGTATTATGGGGGGGGTCTTTAAGAGAGTACCACGATGCGACCAACTTGTCTGCACTCTGTAAGTAACAAGCTTTTTTTTTTTTTTTTTACAAATGTAGTGGATTAGTATGTATTACAGTATTTGTTTGTGAGTAAAAGTCAACAAGTTGTCAACAAAATGACTACTACTAAGTAAAGTACAGATTCTCAAAAACTCTACTTAAATACTGTACTTTGTTGTTGTACTGTTGTACCCAGTGTTGGGGAGTAACTAAATACATGTATTTAAAATACATATTCAGAATACTCATTTTGAGTAGAGAGACAGAGGAAGGAGAGAGACAGAGAGAGGAAGGAGAGAGAGACAGAGAGGAAGGAGAGAGACAGTGAGAGGGGAAGGAAAGAGGAAGGAGAGAGAGATAAAGAAGAGAGAGAAGGAGAGAGAGAGAGAGGAAGAAGAGAGAGAAAGGAAGGAGAGAGACAGAGAGAGAGGAAGGAGACAGAGAGAGAGTAAAAGAAGAGAGAGAAGGAGAGAGAGGAAGGAAGGAGAGAGACAGAGAGACGAAGGAGAGGGAGAGAGGAAGAGGAGAGACAGAGAGGGAGAGGAAGGAGAGGGAGGGAGAAAGAAAGAAAGAAGAAAGGAGAGAAAGAAGAGAGAAAACAGTTGGTGTGAAACTGCCAAACGTTTCAAATAAATCCAGATCATGCATTTCATTATTTCAGTGCTGTCCAGGGGAACGGGGGCTTATGGCTTTGTTCACTCATAATTAAAGCACTTCCTGTCTCAGCTTGTCATAAACAATTAGCCCGGAGCAGCTCGCTAACGGACAAAGCCGTGTTGTTGATGAGACGGTCACGTGTGTTTTGCTGCTGGACTGTTGAAACACGTGTGACCCGTCCTGGTGGTCTCTGTCCCGCTGGACCCCTGTCACACATGCACTTGTCACAAAAGCTCTGTCTCCATTCACCCGAAATTATCATCTGCACATGGAATGGTTTGTGAGTTTCATTTAAGACGAGACAAAGCAGGCAAAACTAAATCTTTTTTTTTTTTTTTCAATTTTCAGGTTAAGCTTTCATAAACTTTCACCTGGAAACAAATAAATGAG
>OMNZ01031003.1:3843-22246 GCA_900303255.1 Lesueurigobius sanzi
AGAGCTCTCAATCCTCCCATCTGTTCCCCTTCAAACACACAGCCACTGGAGCGCTTATATATATATATATATATATTGAGGGATATTTTTAAAAAAAACACAAAACATTGCACCTCACCTCTGGGAATGCGCTTGTTTAGGTCTACTTTCCCATTTCGTATCAGGCTGTTTTCATCCCTTATCTATTGACCTTCCTTTGCAGCTCTAACGACGACACTTGCTTCTGTGTCTCTCTTCCATTCAGCGCCGAGGGAGGGTGTATGTGTGAATACCAAAGAAAAGAAGTGTTCCAGGACACCCACCCCTAAACAGTGTCTCCCTTCATCGACTATACATTTGTCCTGAAGTCTTTGGACAGTTAAAGAAATGGTTGGATAAGCGTGACACAGGCGCAGTCATGCTCAAGGCCAAAACAATATTATTGCACCCAACAATAATCACTTTATAGGAGACACCAATCAAAATGATGGCCTATTAATCGTTAGAAATGTATTTAGTAATGCCAAATAAAAAAAATGCTTAGTTTACAAAAATAATAAAAGCGTTTTGTTTGTAACAAATCAACAAGATCCATTTTAGTTTTGGAGGCATGGGCCAAGTTTGGTATTTGGGTTAAGCCAGTGTAATATCAACTAAACGCGTACTTTATTGCCAATTTATTTCTGATGAATACTGTCATGATGTTGTCATGGTATCCAAAAATATTCTAAGTTAACAGTGAAGGTGCACTATACAGGAGTTATTAAATAAACTGAAAAATTACCTCAGAATTATAGACATTAGACAATCACCCCACCCCTTCCTTGGTGAGGTCACTGAACTTTATTAGAAGGGGTACAAAAATATTTTTATAGCTCTTGTACATTGTATATACAGTACTCCTCATGTCCAAACAGCAAACCCTTAGCAAGCCATCACTATTTTTCCTCGCCATTCCCGGAAAATATGGTTGGCGCAGGAAGTGATGTGCTTTGGCTTCCCGCGGGCTGTGGCAACACGGCTCTGTTTGCTTTGGACAAATGAACAGAGCAGGCAAAGCGGGATGAAAGCGCCATACATATGTGATCTTTTGGAAGTGTTCGCCGGTTCTACCTCTGGTGCTCTCGGATGCGCAGGAGGGAACGGGAAGGAGGAGGACCAGGCGGACAGATGGCCCCAATCTGGTGACGGAGGCTGCGGCAGACCTCCAATAGACAAGAGGACCATTTACAGCCGCATCACATCTCTGAACGCGGCTAAATAACCAATCCTGTTTTCATATAGGCTGCATAAATAAAGAGGTGAGGGCACAGCGGGCCACGGGGCAGACCTGTTAGTGACTGTTGTCCTGCAGGGCGCTCCAGTAGGACAAATGTCAATGTGTGCAGTCAGTGTCACGGCCCACAACTTGGTCTTGCATAAGAGGTGGCACAAAAAGATGCATGGGAAACTTCAAGTGAGAGCAGGGTTGACAAAAATGTATTTCATTTAATAATGGGTGCAAGCAGCATACAGGTTATTCTAGTGTAACAGTCTATTGTAAAATCCTTTATTGATGTTTAGGGACGGACCATGAGATATCGCAAGATCAAAATGTCACAAGATTTCTCATGATTACAGAAGGCTGCATAAAAATATAGGCCCACTTATCGCTGCGTATGAAGCTTAAAAGGAATATTTATAGTTACTCAACAGTGTGTCCATAATATATTGGGTTTGCAATTAAAAAAGAAGGATTTTCATGTTTAAACCGATAAATCTGAAGAGCTGGATCCGGAGCTGCTGCAGATCCATGACAGTACATGGACGCCGCGCTACTTTACTTTCCCTTTCATTGCAATTAAACTCCCCACTGTTTTGAAGTTGTGATTCTCGCTGCACGCCGCGGCGAGTCCAACCGGATCTGTCCCGTATTTTGTATTACAGTATTTCATGTACCTCACACGGAAGAAGCAAAACAACAAACATGTGCGGCACACGTGTCAACACACACAAGCACAGACATCAGACAGAGGGCAGCGCACAAGCTGCAGAATATGAACAAGGGACAGGCCAATTACAGTGGGACGTTTGAGGAAGGGAGGGGACGGTCTAGAGGCAAATTTATATCTTCATATTTAGTGGGACTGTCTCGTTATTGAGGCAGATAATCAACCGATATTTTTGCAAACCATTAAAAATACTGTATGTAAAATTGTGCTGGTTAATGTATTCTTTTAGATCACTGTCATCAAAAGGATAATTATCTTCAGAAAAAATAATATTGTTATACTTTGAGAGATTACACATTAAAGATACAGTACAGTTTTGATGCCTTCAGTGAGGATCTACAATGTAAATAGTCATGAAAATAAAGAAAACACATTAAATGAGAAGGTGTGTCCAAACTTTTGGCCTGTACTGTATGTACATTTATTTTTTTAGCAACAGTTTTTGCAGATTTTTGTTAATTTCTTGACTTTGAAGACAGTCTCCATATTGTAAATTTACATATCTTCCAACCAACAGTTTCGATATATCATCTTGTAGACGATACATCTCCCACCTCTAGGAAAGTAAGATAAGATAGTTCTTTATTGATCTCACAATGGAGAAATGTACTTGTTACAACAGCTCTTAGGACAGGATCACACAGGGGGGTGCAAAAAGTCAGGAAATGGTAGGGCTCAAATAATCTCAGTCCATTTATCTGTTCAATGTACCTCCTCCGTTGGCAAGTCTAGTCAAAGGAGTGTTTTATTACAAATCTGTGTCTGCTGCTCCTCTGAAAGCATCGCAAATGTAAAACTACATGCAAGCACATCTATAATGCAGACTCTTTTATCCGTAATAACTGATAAAGTAAGAACAGGAATAAGATGAATGTTATCATCACCAACACTGATAATATCTCATCATAGTTTGTTCAATCACTGTGCATTTTTGCTAATCTTTATAAAGTGAATAAATCAATGAGAAGTAGAAGTTATATCCTTCGCACAAGAGTGAATTTTTTTTTTTACCAACACTGCGGTAACAAGCTGAATTCGGTTGGTACTTGTGAGTTCATAAACACACAACAATCCATCTTGTACAGCTCGCACCAATTTATTTGTGTCGGCACCACTCATGGTTCGAGCCAGCCATATGGCACTGTATATCTGAGTGGGCTTGATCAACATTTGCCGACAACAACAAGATAAGGCACTTTCATCAATACTTTTACCAACAGAACGATGCCGGAAAAATGCAAGGCAGGCTAAAAAGACACGATAAAAAGATGAAAAATATTTGATAGTTTTGCCATCGTGACAGTTTGTTGTTTTGACACTTGGCTGTGATTGGCTCAAACACGGCGCGGCTTCAACAATCAGCAGCAAATGCTCCAGTGAAAGTTTGTCCTCTTCCCAAACGATTTAAATGGGAGCTATTGCAGATTGATATTACAGTGCTAATGCTAATCGCTCTGTAATATCAATCTGACTCGTCGGGTTAGCGCTGCAGTTGCAAAACATGAATTATTTTTAGAGCAATACGTCTGCAATAAAGTTGGTTTGATCTTTTGTATCATCATTGGCACAGCTTGGCTTTATTTGAAGAGAAACACTGTCATTTTGTAAAAGAAAATATGATGCTTTTGTTTGTGGCACGAAGCGAAATCGACAACCACAACTGACGGAAAGATTGGCCAAGGTTTTATTGATAATTCTTTACAGTTACACAACCTGCAAATCTTTCTGAGCAAAACAAGACAGCACTGGCAGTTAGAAAGTCACACCCCTCTGACGAAAAGAGCCAACATCCATCCATTCTATACAGTGCGTGTAAACAAAAACAGCACTTTGGTTACACACGCAGACCTTGACGATTGATAAATGATTCATATCATGTATTGCAATTAATAAAGAAGCACATGTGAAAGATTTGAAACGACTGCGTAATTATCTTGTAATAGACTTGAAGGTGTTATTACATGATTGGGACGGGCCTTGGTTGATGTAATGTGCTGGGCTTTGATATTGAAGAGTGCCATAAAGCTTTATGACCTGTGTCGTACAGTGAGGAACAGAGAGAGAGAGGGAGAGGGGCCGGTGTGTGGGCAGAACCGAACGTAGCTCATTTTTAAAGTGTTTCCAGTGCCAGTCTGGGATTCTACAGAGGTTGGGTCAATTCCACAGCAACACATCCACTTCTCCACACATGCCAACTCACTGCGCGCACACGCACGCACACCGCAAGCAGTTTTCAGCTCATTTCCGAGCCATGGGACGCCACAATACACTCTGGATGAAGTGCTGTGGTGCAATGGTGTTAAATCCAACAGGTTTGAGTGGAAATATTAAGGTGTTCCTTCTGAGCTTCGGAGTCAGCACAGCCAGAAATCACCTGCAATAAACAGTACACTGGCTCATCTCTTTGGCGTGACACAGCCATCAATCACGGTAACACTACCCGCAGCGAGCCGATTTCATCTCTTGACAGCTTTTCATGTGCTGCCGTGTGACTGGGAGTGTGTGGGCTCGCCTGTATCAGCGCCCTGCCCCGCTTGACGTGCCCCTTTTCGAACTGCACGCCAAAAACCCCTGTGCGCCCTCCAAATGGTTAAGTGCCGCATTAAACTTACACGAGAAAAAGATAGGGCTGAAGTAGAGCAATTTTCTGTGGTCTTTAGCTCTGAAAGGAAACCAAAGAAACTGTACACTGTCCACAGCTACATGACTTCAGCGGGATGCAAGTAACTCGATGAGAGCGTTTGTCAGACTTTCCATTTCCAAAAAAGCAGCAGATCTATCCTTCCTAAACGCAACATCAACCAAGTGTGACCGCGTTCAGACCGCAAAACTGTATGTAAACACAGTTATCTTCTGTGCCGTGTTATTACAAGACTTGCATTACTAATAGCAGAGGCAGAGCATAGTGTACTGGCAGTGAAAGTAAAGGGAAAATCTGCAGCTCAGTCTGTGGACAGCAGTCAGTTAATACAGTGCACCCTGTACACGGGTACAGAGGTGTAAACAAACACTCTCATCAGTCAGCCTACAAATCATCAGTCCTTTTCTAGTGGGTCCAAATAAGAAAAAACACATACAGAAAGGTATAAATGGCTTTGCCTGCCTTCAACAATGCATTTGACTGAAAATACCTCAGACATGACCACAGTAATTCAAACAATTTCCTTTGCGGGAGAAAGAATTGGCCTGTCACCATCTAGGGTCACAACTTTACCACCCCCGCTCTCACAAACAGCCTGCATCTGCCCTCAGCAATGACTGTACTCCTTACGATCCGACAGCATTACACCCTGACCTGCGCAACACTGCAATAGCACCCACACCTCCAGCTTATTTTAGACCCAAACACGGAGAGTGCATGACGACACGTCAGTAATTTTCCTCTAAACAAGCTACGTCCATGAAATTGTCCATGCTATGGATTTTACCCCTATTGCGACTTCAACTTGTCATTGCTGTACATCAGCCACACCTCCATATGAAACCTAGTTGTATTTTTCACAAACGCGATAGTCTAGATTCTCCAAGCAGCTGCTACTACCGCAGAAAGCCACATTCTGTTCGAATGTGCGCTGGGCTATTAGAACTGCATGCGCAATCATTTTAACTTTATTACATTCATGGTTTACAGCAGTACAGCATTTAAGAACAAAAATATACTTACTGTGATGTGAATGTAGGTTAATGGTCGATGGTAGAAATTTGCCTGAATGGAGAGGCGGCGGATGGCTTGAGCCTAAGTGACCGGGGGAGGGAGGGATCCTCCCGGCTGCAGTCGCAGCTCCGAGTCGGTGTTGCTCCATGGCCAGTCCAGCCAACAGAGGTGGGGGTACATGGACAGAACGTGGAGGTCCAAAATCTCGGCCATCCATTATCCACGATAGAAAAAGTTCTCCCCAAATTAAAAAGCCACTTTAGGCTATAATGTCCTTAGTTTTTCAGGCGATACGTGCTCTTTCTCAGTCATGCTGATGACCTATAAAACACAACAGGAAAAGCACTTGACAAATACGGTCAAATTCAGTAAAAACTAAAGTGTTGGAAGCGGTCAGTTTTTAGATTTCTCACGTACGTAGCGAGCGCTTGGCCCAAACGAGCAATGACGCAGTTTGGAAAAACACTTCAAAAACTAAATACACGCAATTTCTCAATTGTTAAAGAGCCAAATTGAGTTCATTGTAGTGCTTTGCAACTACTTTAACCACATAAGCGGCATTTACATGTTTTAAAAGACGAAGATAAAGTGGACCGGTTTCGCTGCGCTCCACCCCACTGCAAACCCGAGCTGCAGCCGCCAAGAGCTGCCCTTTCCCGGGAAGCACTGCGTACAGACGGCTCTATCAATCTCTAAAACCAAGCGCACCGAGATTTGTAAACGCATATACAGCTACATTTTAGTTACTTATCGAAGCCTTATTCCGATTACCTAGCTTTCTTTCTTAACACCAAACAGCAGCGCTGCAGACGATCTTGTAAGCCAATACACTATAAATACTGAAGGCGCATCAAATATAAATTTCAAACGGGTTAAAAATAAATAAGGTTGGAAAGGTTGCATCATTAATCAACCCTGTTACGTATTTTGTGGACGACAAATGCAAATATACAAAGTACAAGCTGCAGCTGTACAGTAGCCTACCCTAAAGCAAGAACATATTTCACGCCAAAACGCGTGTAACACCTTATACTTCACTATTTTAATTGCCTAAACTTGGAGCTGATCGACCACATAGAGCTTTAATGCGTATCAGGTTAATTATCCATGCATAAGCAAAAACTGAATCCAGGATTATTTTTTTTAAACTAATATCAAAAGTACTCTTAACTGAAAATAAAGATTAAAAGCCAGGACTTTCAAACTAATGGGTGCGCAAGCACGCCAATAATCATAGGCTGATTTTTTTTTTTTTTTTGGGACGGAACTTTGGCGCGTTATGTTTTAAATGTTTTAGCGTAAAATGAATACAAAAATAAATAAAGTCAGACTGACCAGACTGGAAGTGAACAGACAGAGCTCGTGATAAATAGTCGGGCGGGATCTGAAGAAAGACTCCACTAACCATAATTAAAAAAAGCATATTTTTCCCAAAGCACCCAAGCTAAAAGTCCCAGTGCGCGCAGGCAGAGACGAGTTTCCCATCCGATAGTTATCCACGCGGTTCGGCTCGACAGCGAGGAACTCAGCCACGTTTCAAACTTTTCATGGTTAGCAGAGCACAAAAGTTTCTTCTATGGAAAGATGTTAAAACTAGGACTGAACACTGACGTCGAGTAAACAAAAAATGTGCGCAAAAGCCTCCGCGCGCTTTTGAGTTAGATTTGCGCAAAAATGTTTTTGAACGAGGACTTACACCGAGTCGAAAACTGGACAAACAAGAAAATGACGTGGAGCTTACTTGAAGGAAGAAAATTTGTCGACCAAGCGGAAAATTCAAACATTTTTCAAAATACGTCCTGGTTGGCGTGAGAGGTGAACTAGTCCATTACATGCTGGTCCAAAGACAAGCTGATAGATGACTACAGAGAGTCCAGAGGAGAGCAAGCCTCCGTCGTCGAGTCCGTAAACTCCAGAGCAATGAAACCCAGCATTGTTTAGCTCGCTCCGCCCATCTCCCTCGCTACCACCAAGCCCCTGCCCAGCCCCGAACGTCTACATTAATCCAACTCCTATTGGTTGCTGTGGGTGTCGCTCAAAGACTGTAGCGTTGCTGAAAAAATACTCTGGCCGCTCGCCAGCACTATAAAACCAATTATGGAGCAAGGAGGTTGAGCCGTTTCAAGGTCCCCTCTTCCTTCAAGACTGAGTGATCAAAACAGTTTTTTGAAAGGCGGTGGTGGGGGCTGTTTGAAGCGTGTTTACCCGACGACCTTTTTTTGCCCCCCATGGGTGACCAATGCCTTCTAATTTCCACGCTGATTAGAATGGGGCGTTAAAATGGGTAAGAAACAAGCGTGGGAATCGTTTCACTTGAAGTATTGGAACAGAACTTGAGATCTTGCAGTCTGCAGGTATACTAACAAATGTGCAAAATGCAGCCTTATGGGTTAGGATGTGACAGGCAGCCTATATTTTCATTTTAACTTTTCCAACTTCCATCATGGCACTAATCCGGGTTCAACTGGATAACTGGTTTCTGGATAATATGTTAGTGGTCAGATAAGTTGATTTAATTGGGTCAAAGGTAAAAGGCACATGAGACGCAATGACATATCAACTGGATGACCTCTATCCCTCTTATTTCACAGGGAGGGGGGGTTAACCCTTCTCATGCAAATGACCAAAACAAGTAGTGGGTCAAGCAGCATTGGGCTGCCTGCAGTATAATGTGCAGTGTGTCTGAGCAGGGCTAAATTAACATAAGAAGAGAAGCAAAAGTGATGCACTCGCTTGTTGTCCCCAACAGCTTCACAGATAATCTCTTCGCACATAAAGATTTGTATGATGACTTGCAACCACTAGGTTGACTTTCGAATATTCTGCATGATATAGCAGCCTACAGTAGAAGTAAATGTTGCTTAAAAATACAAAACTGTTTCAAGCCGCCCTGGCCCCACCTCCTCACTGTGAGGACGCACCGTTTCAAGGCAGCCCACTAGAAAGAGAGAAGGAAGGACGCGCTGAAAACACTGCGCAAGAAGAGTGGGGAGCAGTGCGGCTGCAGCAGCTACAAATGCCACGAGAAGCAACAGCGAAGGAATGGTCTGTTTCTTGGTGAAGTTGGAAACCAGTGTCGAGGTGCGCAGCTGTTTCTCCTCCGCTCTGCGCCTGTCACATTGATGGGACACGACCATGGATTTAGGCACAGTGGTGTCCCATCCACCCGATGGGGACTAGACTCTTTGTTCTACACATGGTCCGGAATGGGAATACGGACAATGCTGTAGATTAGGGCCCATTGTTTCTGTCGTTAACCCACAAGCAGGAGGAAGGTTTCATCTTCACTTGTTTTTTTTTCATTAGCGGAATTTGGGTTTATTTCTATGTGAGGTGGGTGTGACTATAGTTTGTAAACAGTTTATGTTTATGTTCAGTATGCCAACATACATTACAATATAAAATACTACAATTAAGGTAAAATCCCGCTTTACGCACGCTTTACGCACGGCTTATATTCGGTTGACTTGATTACACGGAACGCCTGCAGTGGATCCAGCTGTTCAAACACTTTAAAAGTTTAAGAGTAAATAGTCGAATCAATCTGTAAGCCTGGTGTGCTTTATGTTCAAGTCATCACCTTACTTTTTTGGGCCATGAATCTCAGAGCATGTTTTTGTATCCTGGTCGTTAGTTCGTCCAATCCTTGCTTCAGACTTGAAACTGTACTTTAAGCCTATTGCCAAAGATATCAGATATACCAAAAATCAAATCCAAAGTCATCAATCCTGGACTGTTCTCACTTTGTGGCCTGGATGTAATTTCTCACAGCAAACAATATAATCGCACAATTATAATTACATTATGGAGGTTTTGGTCCATTCTTTGGACTGAGGGATCAGGTGAATGATTTGATTTGGCGGCCAGACTATCTAATTTTCTGTACACATATGGCTGCATGAAGCCACAGGGGACAGCCCTCGGAGACAGCATTGATTAATTCAGTGGGGGGTTCACTCCTCTCTGGAGAAAGAAATACATAAATAAATAAACAGTGAGACGTGCCCCTTGCAGAAGCACCTGGCCTTTCTCAAACTATACAGTCCCACTTAAACAACATTCTCCAGTGTACATTTCCTCTACAATAATCCACAAATGGCACACTAGATGCAGCAATAAATAACTGAGCAGTAATTTTGTCGACCCTCTAGTCCCCCGCCAACACCTCCTCCCCACACTGAGGTACACCGTTACATCCTCACAGAGCAGCATGACCGCAGGGCTAAATCATTCATCACGCCTTATCTGAAAGCACTGTACGCTTATGGACACACTGCTGCTGCAATGCACCAATACTAATCTGTGAGATGATTGTGTAGAAGGTTAATGGCAGTGTCACATTTCCTCAGACAAATACATATGTAATAATAAAGTCTGAGAGGAGCGAGCTCACCTCACGCACTGTGCATCCCGTGAAGAGTGTGCAGTCCCCTGGGTAACCTGTCAGTCATCACAAAGCACTGAAGGCTTCCCTCCTCACACACGTCTGGTCACAAGCACAAAGAAATCAGATTTGGCTTTTTCAGTGAATACATAAAAACAATCCTATATTCCAATGTCTCCAAGGTCCTTTCCATTCCCCTATTCCTTCCCATGTGCCTCTTAATTACTAATTATTGCAGCTCAGCTCCAGTTATCCAGGTCCACAAACAGTGCACTGTGTGAGGGCCTCGATAACGTCTCATCTGAACTCATTAATCCAAAATGACTAAAGGTTATATCACTTAAGGTGTCAACATTTTATGTAACTAACATATTCCATAGAGAATAATATGATTGTAACCAGCACTAGATGTAAATATGAAGAGTAATCTCCACCACTCAGTGTGGTGTTGGGGGAAGGGTTGTGCAGGGTGCTTGAGGAAGCAAAGCATGCATTAGAAGTGTATTTCCTTGCAAGGTCTGTGCAAGCTATAAGAATTCATGCAGGATTATTTTGACAAGCCCCTTGCCACAACCTCAAGCAAACGCTGAATCACCGGCCACAAAACAGATGCATGTGCTATTCACAAATGAATTATAGGATACCATGTATGTCAGCTACTCACCAGCTAATTCCTATTGTAGCCTATATAGTATTGAATATTTATCTGAGATTATATGTACACAATATATAATCACATTGGCTACTTTCTTGTGTAAACGTATATTTGGGATTGTGTGCTATACAGGAAAAATGACCAAAATCATGAACATATATATGGCCTAGACTGAGAGTGTGCCGAGCAGGTCTGAGTTGTCAAATATTTTACACCAACACCAGCTCACAAATAATAGCTTTACCTTCCAAGTACTACCAGGCGTAGATAAAGATCAATTCAGGACTAAATCGTGTCTAAAAGATAGACAACAGCTCTTAAGACAGGATCACACAGGTCACACAGACAGACAGACAGACAAATAGATAGATAGATAGATAGATAGATAGATAGATAGATAGATAGATAGCCTACACATTTTATATATTACAACTGTTAAAAGTGTGTGGATTCTTCTGGTTTTCTAATTGAAGAGAGTAAAGAACAAAGTGGTTGTTAAAACATAGACATTCAGCCTAAGTTCATTCAATCAAAAGAGGAGTTATTGTTACTGCATTAGCAACAGTACATTTTTTTTCTACTGGCCTCTTTCTGTCTGCATTAATACCCTTCTATTTGCCATGCACCCAGTTTGGTACAACGAGATATGGCGAGGAGGCAGCGCGACAGCCCCCTCTGTTGGATGTAAAACGCGACTGCATGAGGATGTGTGGAATGACCGGAGAGGCTGCTGGCTGCGGACCGCTCCAGCTGACTGTTGTAAATGGGTGAAAAGTACACCTCGTTTTCTGACAAATTGTTTCCCCTCTGCGTCGTCTCTCGCGGGAGGCTATTGTGCTGTACGTTGCGTTATTTTCCAGACACCTGCCGTGCGCACACCTGTGAGCGCGCGCGCATGAGCAGCATACACCAAACCTGGGTGCACGCGCAAAAAGAACCCCCTTTCCCCCAACGCGCACAAAATTGAGGCTGCGGCGTGCGCTCGTGATCGTGAACACCCTTGCACACGAGCAGGGCACACGCACCTCTACAGCAAGTGATTTGCTGGCGTAGCAGTAAAATAATATCAGAGGGCAGCAGCCTCAGCAGAATCACAAGGGAACTGCAGGGAGATGGAATAAATTTCCAAACACACTTGATTCTCTGTGTACCCGCATGCAGCTTGCTTTTATGGATGCACATTATATTATATATCACTCACAGGTAACACGTGCTTATGTATTCATGGGAGTAAGTCCTTGTTCTCTCAAAATGCAGTAGTACTCAGATTTATTCCGAGCTTTATTTGTAGGCTATATCACTGTAGAAAAGTAATCTTTTAAACCTCATGGCACTATACCTATTTTTTTAACTACAAATAATGGAAGTGGGAGCAAGTAAATTAAATTGATAGTTGTGGTCCAAACACATTCCTAACTTTCCTGGAGCATTTCTAAAATCCCATTTCTTCATAGATGAGTTTATAAGCACTTTTCACAACTTGCAGGGTCACTTTTTAGTGTCACCGTCACAGAAAGGTGAGACAAGTAGCCAGCAAACTCATGAAATTGATAAAAATGCTTGATATTTAGATTCCCATTATAATTTCCACAAATATCCGAGTTCACAATTCACTAAAGGAGGGGGGAAAAAGGTCATTCCTTTTCTAGGTAAAAATCAGGTCTAGTGCCTTTAACTTCTTTAATCTGTGGAATTAATTTAAGTACCCGTAGTGTTGGGGAGAATACTAAATTGTATTTAGTTACGGAATACTTAAATATATTTTGTCCAATCCTTTATCCAATCAGGGAACTGTACTTTAATATTTGCATGTATAAATGTATGAACACGTATTGATGCGTTATTATGCACATATAAATACAGCGCATAATTAAAAACGTGGGATCTACGCTGAGTGTCCACCTGTTATGAACTTATTGACCAGAACACAAAAAAGCACTTGCACTTTTTCCTGGTCGTTTTGAGGTTCTCGTGCAATACACACATGAATGGAAGTTTACCATGGCGATGATTTATTTTTTTCCAGAGCTGTATGAAGCCAAAATTAGTTAATGTATTTTGAATTTAGGAAAGCACCGAAATAGTTACGCAAAATGAGTTTTCTAAATACATGCATTCCGCTACTACCCAACACTGAGACCCCATAAACGTTAACACGGACCTGTGATGTGTCACCTTGCAAGTTCCTGCTTCGATAGAAAATGACTGTATGAAAGTTCACTGCGCCACCTGGTGCCCAAACCATGCAACTACAGTTCCTGCAAAAGAGGATGCTAGACATCACAAAAATGGGATTGTAAGGCCATGTTGTACTCCATTATCAAAATAACCTTGTACGCCAAGAATTAGAAAGTCAGAATAAGCCCCAGTTAAAATGAACTGGAAGCTAGAGGATATTAAAGTTTGGCAGCTGTCAGAACCTTTAGACTTCAAACCTGCAGCAGTAGCCAGTCACACGTGCCAAAATGTAGCAATAGATTCAGAACAAGATGAGAATAAAAATTGTGCAAATTAAATATTAGCAATAGTTTAAGTATTCAAATAAACTGATACAAAAAAAAAAAAAAGGGACCACGAGTCAAGATTGGAACACATGTGCACTTTATTGGGATTGTTCAGTCAGTGTACAAGTTGGCCCCACCGGTCTGCGGCACCCCTTGTTATCCCTTCACTTTGAGACCCCTTGCCCCCACCACCCCAGGGATGAAACCTCCAATAGGGGGATGAAGAGGTCACAATTGGGTTTTGCATAACAAAAAAATTAACAGGACCAAGATAATTTTAAGGCTGAAAGTACAAAAAACCCAGACATAAGTTACATACAAGCGATACTACAACCATGTTTAAGTATGCTCCAACCACTGGGCAGCCTTCACAGAGGCGAATACATGTCTGAACAATGCAGTTAACATTTGGAATCATGTGTCGAACAATGCAGTTAACAAACATTTGGAATGACTCAAAGAAAACAAATGTACATTTAAGACCCAGATGCAAATGCTGTTGTCTGGGTATTTTTAAATCTAGCCAAACATTGCTGTTGCCTTCACTTCCAGTTTTGAAAATCCTGAGTCAAGCGCCAAAAATAAATGAAGCCATGCCAATGAGTTGGTCATTTGGGCTCTGCGCCTGAGAATGTATGAGAAATGTGTGTGGTTGTTTTGCACAGAGCTGAAGTTGTTGGGCGTTTGGTCGGGAGGGGGAAGGAGGAACAGTCTGTTTAGAAGCATTTGCGGTGGACGATGGAGGGGCCAGACTCATCGTACTCCTGCTTGCTGATCCACATCTGCTGGAAGGTGGACAGAGAGGCCAGGATGGATCCTCCGATCCAGACAGAGTATTTACGCTCAGGTGGGGCAATAATCTGCACGAGACAAGACAAAGTTAAACAGTTGCACTAAAACAAAAGTAGATTTCAGCAGTAACAGGAGAACAATCACCTTAATCTTCATGGTGGATGGGGCCAGGGCTGTGATCTCCTTCTGCATCCTGTCAGCGATGCCAGGGTACATGGTGGTACCTCCAGACAGCACAGTGTTGGCATACAGGTCCTTACGGATATCAACGTCACATTTCATGATGCTGTTGTAGGTGGTTTCATGGATTCCGCAGGATTCCATACCTAAAGTGACAAAGGCATTATGAGAAACGGCATACCATAACCTAATCAAGTAACGCAGGCATCAGAACATACCGAGGAAGGATGGCTGGAAGAGGGACTCTGGGCAACGGAACCGCTCATTGCCAATGGTGATGACCTGTCCGTCAGGCAGCTCGTAGCTCTTCTCCAGAGAAGAGGAGGATGCAGCAGTAGTCATCTCCTGCTCGAAGTCCAGGCTAACGTAGCACAGTTTCTCCTTGATGTCACGGACAATTTCCCTCTCGGCTGTGGTGGTGAAGGAGTAGCCACGCTCTGTCAGGATCTTCATGAGGTAGTCTGTGAGGTCGCGGCCGGCCAAGTCCAGACGCAGGATGGCATGGGGCAGAGCGTAGCCCTCATAGATGGGCACTGTGTGGGTCACACCATCACCGGAGTCCATGACGATACCGGTGGTACGACCAGAAGCATACAAGGACAGCACAGCCTGGATGGCAACGTACATGGCGGGGGTGTTGAAGGTCTCAAACATGATCTGGGGAGAGCGAGAGGAATTATTAACCTGCATTCAGAATGTAAAGCATAATGCTGTGGACACGTCACCCACAACATGCATTAGTGGCTCAGAAAGGTTAGTAGAAAGGTGCAGAACATTCCTTCACACTTGTGCATGTCAGATCTAAAAGGCTGTCGAGTTAATTATTAACACAAGTGTAGATTAAACACTCTCAAAGGACCTGTTGATAGATCATCTTAAGGAAACAGAATAGAGCTCCTGGAGAAAAGGAAAGCAAGGAGTATGTAAGGACCAGAGAAGAGGAGCCCAGGTGGGGCCATATAAAGAGGTACTGAAATCTAGAGTTGCATTTTATACCTGTGTCATCTTCTCCCTGTTGGCTTTGGGGTTCAGAGGGGCCTCTGTAAGCAGGACAGGGTGCTCCTCAGGTGCAACTCTCAGTTCATTGTAGAAGGTGTGATGCCAGATCTTCTCCATATCATCCCAGTTGGTCACAATACCGTGTTCAATAGGGTACTTCAGGGTGAGGATACCCCTCTTGCTCTGAGCTTCGTCACCAACATAGCTGTCTTTCTGGCCCATACCGACCATCACTCCCTTAAAAAATAAAAAAAGTTTTTCAACATGTTAAAAATGATACATCACTTTCCATTCAATTAGTAAACACTTTCTCAACTCGTTTAAAATGTGCGCTCAATTAGGGCTCCACCCACCTGATGCCTGGGGCGACCGACGATGGAAGGGAAGACCGCACGAGGGGCGTCGTCTCCGGCAAATCCGGCTTTGCACATACCGGATCCGTTGTCAACAACGAGTGCGGCGATTTCATCATCCATGGCTAAACTGTAACGAGAAGAACACGTTAAAACACATGATGGAAGTTGGCACATGTCACATAAAGTCAACTTCCTGTTAAGTCATGGTGGCAATTATGCAAGCAGCCACTAGGTGGCGCCTTTGCCCTGCATTCCGCACCAGACAAAAGGAAGTGCGCTGCATTCAGTTATTACCATATAAGGGCATGGTCTGGTTTTGAGCGGCTTTGCGGCTAACGGGGCTGTGGCGCGAGGCCAACCGTGGGCCAGAAGATTCTACACAGGCAGAACCTTGGACAGGACCACTCCCACGGTCCACTATGTCCAGCCTCCACCGGACACTCCCAGTGTTGCTCAATCACACGAATACTAAGGACATCTTAACATTACTGCGTCACAAGCCTCGCAGAGAACTTCATTCATTGTTACTGGCTGCGTCAAGAAACAATCGGTTAGCAGCCAAAAATACTCAAATGTAACCCATTGTAAGAAATATTACGAGATTACAAGTCTGGCTGATGCTTAATTTCCTGAAGACCACGCCTTGACACTACATTTCCTCGTCCTGAGGTTTCCTCAAATCATTTCAAAAGTAAATTACAAAATCATTTTAGTTCTGATGATCTGACATGTATTCAGGGCTTTAAAAAGTATTCTGCTAATGCAGCAGGTTAGTTGCCGCTTGCCGGTGCTGCTAAGCTAATGTGCTAAAGTAGGTCACACCCCGTCGCAGCGAGCACAAAAGGAGCAGCCGGGTTCAGACCAACGCGACTCAACTAGCCCATTTCATGGTACAGATAGTCCACCAGTACAGAGACCGGTCCTCACAGCAAACATCCACAATAAGGCACATAATTAAAGTAAATCATTTAATGTTTAACAATACTTTTATTCAAAAGCCGGTTATTGAATATAACGACACACATCAGCTCTTTTTTTTGCATAAAATGTTAAGACTAATAGATTTACATTGTATTGAAGGACAATTATATCTTTATCGTTTTTCTTAAGTTAGCAGTCTGAGAGGACACGACAAAAGAACCTCGTGGCTCATGCTTTCGATGAAATAAACCCAATTTCATTACAATTACTCACAAAACGATTGCTACTTGACTACGTGATACAGTTCAACCAAGTCAATGCTTTACTTAATAATAAAATGTTTTCTCTTACCTTTGGGTGGGGGGGTTTTCGTTTTAAGGGAATCGGTTTCAGGCAAGTGATATCCTGCACAGGCTGTGGCGGTGCTCAGAGTGAACCGTTATCGCTGGGCGCTTGTTTTTTATACCGTACCAGTTGCCCGGCTCTAGCCATAAAAGGTAAACTTTCGGAATGGCGCGCTCTGATTGGTCCAGCGTCATGTACTGGGGCACGTCGCGTGCACACTGTGGCGCACTGACCGCTCGCGATTTCAGGGACGAAGTGAGAGAGGGAGGCGATAATAGCAAAGGATTGTAGAAAATAAAAGGGAAGGGATTGATGTTGTTGAGGCCTAGTAGTAAGCCTAATCCTTTGGCAAAGTGTTTTATGTGTACGTTTAAACGATGCATACACTTTGCCAGTCTTTCTGCACCCCTCATGCACTTCCTTTACAACCTAACTCAACAACATGGTTGGGTCAATACTTGAGGCAGTCTCCGAAGTCGTGTACCAATGCTAAAAGATATAGAAGTAGAGGCAATACGTTGATGAGCGTCTGCATGCAAAAAATAATTAAAAAAAAAAGAAGCTGCAAGATCTGTGGGAGTCGCTGCTTCACCAGTTCAAACACATGACACACATAATACAAACAGAGAGCTGCTGGTCACAGCTTGGGAATGACCCACTCTCTCAGGCCATCCCTCCATGCACAGTTTGCTGTTCTAGATTTACCTCAATAGGCCTAGGCTCAGAAACCTGCATTTTTTGTCCAAATCACTCAAATGTTCGCTTTGACCCCACCTCCCTGTATAGCCATCATGTTCTTGTAATATAAAGAATTTGAAGCCTTCTCTAGAATATAATATATGACCTAGCCTACATATGACCTAGTACAGGCATACCCAAAGTGCGGCCCGGGGGCCAAATGCGGCCCTCAGACCAATTTTTGGTGGCCCAAAATCTCCTTGTTGAATTGGCACATGTCGTCAGAGATGATGTTTTTCTGCAGGTTGAACAGGTATTCTGCACAATTAAAGCCTCAAAAACTCTATTTTAATTGTAAGACAGAATTACACAGTGTAGGACGCAAACATCGCCCACATGTTCACTGGTTAGGGAAGCTGGGGGCGGGGCTTGTTGAGTGGGGGCTACTGCCCACTCACAACTGGCCCACTCTACCCCATGTTTTAATGCACTGCACTATACAGGGAATAATAATAATAAAATGTACAATAAAACATTGTAGTAGTAATGGTAATGACAACAAGAGTAACGAGGTTATAGAACATAACACACATGTTTAATGTGCCTTTAAAATATGACTATTTATGGTAATGACAGTGTAACTATGATTTAAGAAAACTGTACTGTATATCTGATGTCTATGTGAGGTTAAATTGAATGATTAGCATTTATCAAGTTAATGTAACTTTGTAAATTCTGTAAAGAAACAAAAGAAATGCATTGTAAGAAAGAAATTGTAAAAAGGGGTAGGAAACATAAGTTTTACTTCTACTTACTCCTTTTCGAATTTTCATTTTATTTTATTTTTGTATCCATAAGGAACATAATTCGAAATAAAGACTACAAACAAAAATATGTAGAGTTCATTTGCAAAAACAGCTATATCCGCTTTGAATTTGTTTTAAATATTTATCACCATACTCTA
>OMNZ01031010.1:0-21614 GCA_900303255.1 Lesueurigobius sanzi
TGGATTTTTCTTTTTAGATTATCTCTCACACAGTGGACATGCACCTACCATGAACACTTCAGAGCCCTCCATGATTTCTAAGTGGGAGAACTTGCAAAATAGCAGGGTGTTCAAATACTTACTTTCTTCACTGTATATGTAAACACACCACTCTGGACTGGAGCCTTATAAAGTTTTAAACTGTTTTATTTTGGCAGCAAAGCATCAATAGCTTTCAGTCAGTGCATACATAGATAGGCCTATATATATTAAATTCAGTATATTAACCCTTGATTTGAGCAGGTAAGTGAAATTATCTGCTAAAAGAACAAATGTTTTGGCACTTAAAATAAGAGAACAACATAAATTGCACATAACTGTTAATGACTTGTTTTTTTTTTCTTAATGGCAGAATTTTTACGTGTCAGAATTATCTACAATTAAGGTCAAATAGGTCTATAGTAATTCAGGTCATTTTAATTAAGATACTTTTTGCAGTGCAGCATCAGCAGGGTCAGAGGCTGTACATAAACAGTGTTGGGGAGTAACTAAATACATGTATTTAAAATGCGTATTCAGAATACTCATTTTGAGTAACTGTATTCAGGTACAAATACTCTCTCATTTGAGGGTATTTCGAATATACAGTTATTTTTCAAATACCAAAGGAATACAGAGAGAGAGAGGAGGAAGGAGAGAGAGGAAGGAGAGAGAGAGAGAGAAGAGAGAGAGGAAGAGGAAGGAGAGAGGAAGAGGAAGGAGAGAGAGAGAGGAAGGAGAGAGAGGAGATGGAGGGAGGAAGGAGAGAGAGAGAGGGGAAGGAGAGAGAGGAGATGAAGAGAGGAAGGAGAGACAGAGAGAGGGAGGGAGAGAGGAAGGAAAGAGGGAGAGAGAAAGAAGGGAGAGAAAGGAAGGAGAGGAAGGAGAGAGACAGAGAGGCGAAGGAGAGAGGGACAGGAAGGAGAGAGAGAAAAAGAAGAGAGAGGAAGGAGAGACAGAGAGAGGGACAGAGAGAGGAAGGAAAGAGGGAGAGAGAGAGGGATCTTTAGCGGCTCGGGGCAAGATGGATTCTCGTGTGTTTGTGAAATCACAAATACCGCGAGAATTCAGCTTGCAGGCAAGGTTAATTCTCCCCAACACTAAACAAACCACTGACTCACCTGTGAAGTTATCAAAGGCCGTGGGCACGTACTCGGTGGGGTATCCGTTGGTCGTGTAGCTCACCACGAGGCTGGTTTTGCCCACGGTCCCGTCGCCCACGAGCACGCAGCTCACCCTACGCTCCGCGGCGGATCCGGAGCGGCGCCGCAGCGCTTTCATGGAAAAGTCCCTCCGCGTCAACTGCAGCCGCGACGGAACCAAATCCGCCCCGAACACCGGCTCCGAGACGCATCTTGGCTTGGCTTTACCCACGTCCTGAGGCAACATGTTTGTGTATTTATATTAAAAAAAAAGAAATTGGCCGAATAATTGCGATTTTATGCGTTTTATGTTACTTCAATGCGTGCGCGCGTAGCTCCCCGGATCCATCGCTTTCCACGCGCTCTCCTTGGATAACGGTGGGTAAAGTAAACACCGCAGACCGCGCAGAGCCAAATCCGTGTTGTCAGTGCGTATTATTCGTGTGTGACACCTGCGAGAAGCAGAGTTCAGCGTAAGAGGCTTATGCTGTAGCAGCAGACGGCAGGAGAAGTCACAAAGTCTCTAACCTAATCATCGCCTTGGCATTCACCATTACTCTCACACTTTAAGTTTCATTTGTTTGGGCCTGTTTACTCTCAACATACAGTGATTAACAAGTTCAGTGTTATTCATTAAGAAAATAACCAATTGGAATAACAAAATAGTCCTTGTTGACAAATAATAACCTAAAGTGAAAATATTGTATGACCTTTGGCCCTGAATCCTGAAGTCAAGTCTCTTTTGTTATTGAGTTACAAATAGTTGGTAGCTGTTCCCACAGAATTAATCCCAAATCTGTTCAATGAGGTTGAAGTCTGGACTTGGCTTGGCCAGTCCATCAGATCCAGTTCCAGATTCCTTTTTACTTAACCTATAGAAACATAAGATATTTTGGTAAACAGAAATACTGTTAAATTATGCAGCAGTGACTGTGTGGTGTAATAAATGTAAGCACTGTAGGCTATAAACTTTCACCTGGAAACAAATATGTGGCCTTATCTTTACAAAATGTCTCCATTGTAAGTTCAACAGCCATTTTCTCACATTGTGCATTGCAACCTAATTTCCACTTTAGCACCTATAGCAAAATAAACATATTTGCCCTTGATTTGAGCAGGTAAGTGAAATTATCTGCCAATGGGACAAGTATTTTGGCACTAAAATAAGAAAATATATACGTATATAAGTATTTTAGTAGTTTTTAAAATTATTTTAAATTTAAAAAGTCTTATTCCATTGTCAGAATTACTCTAAGCACAAAAACACTTCCAGTTCCAGTAATTTAAAAGATATCGCTTTATGCAGTGGACACCACATTTTACTTAACAATATCAAGGTGTTTTTTTTCTCAATTCAACACATGTATCTTCTAATTCCTGCCTGATTTTTTGAGTTTTGGATCCTCGAGAAACAAGAGGAAATATAAATTATTGCATTTTTTTCCCACTGATGACTTGCTTATTCAAAAACGAGCAAAGATATACTCACAATTCCCTCTGGATTGTTTGTTTTGTAACCACAATGTCAACAAATTAAAACCATAAACCTGGCTCTATCAATTCATATTAAAGGTTCTCAAAAATACAGGCAATTTTGGCATCCACCCTCCTCATAAAACCTAATAGAAAGTAATGTGCTATACTTTCCCCACTGTATATATTTTTGTTTATCATCGATGAAAGAGGACGGTGAGAGTGACACAGTTGATGAGAGAGCAGGTTGAAAGGAGAAAGTGGATTGAAGTGTTGGGAAGAGAGCCAAGACCAGGAGACGCCTTCACGGCACCTGTTATGTACAAGCTGTCATTACTCCAGAACTGCAGCTCACGGGCGCCCTCTGCTGGACCACGGACTGTAAAACACACACCATTACACAAGGCCTAAACCGAGACACTGCAGGGGAATGAGGAAAAAGCGTAAATTGAGTGATACCATTTGGAGTATCAGTGATATCATTCTATTTTTTCAGATAAAAATAAGTAATTTTATGTGTAAAAATGTCCAAAATAGTTTATATTTTCAGTGACAAAGTCTAAATAATGGATAGATTTTTAAATGTATGGTTTTATTTTGTTGGTATATTGGTTGAAAAGATTTGTTGTTGTAGATTTGTTGTAGTTTCTTGTTCTAGTCAATAAATCTGAAGAAAAAAAAAAAATCTATTTTTGCCTTGTTTTTTTTAAGGTCCAAAACACAATAATTCAGGCTACGAATTAGATATTGACAAACTCCTCTGAACAAACCTTCAAAATATTGTCAAGTACAAGACTAGAATGTTTGGAGTCACTAAAGTGATGTTGTCACCTCGATTTGAGAAAGATCTCGAGAACTCGGTCATTGAATTTACAATTTCCCATATACAGTAGATCTATGGAGAAACGTTGCATCAATAATTACACACTTTATTGAAAAGATTTGTTTCCAGGTGAAAATGTATACAGTTGTGCTCAAAAGTTTACATCCCCTGGTAGAAGGCCAGGGCATGTAAACTCATGTAAAATCAACACAGAAAGTTTGTTTACACTTTTCAACTAAGAACGAGCCAAATGTCCCTGATCAAAAGTTTACATATTGTGCAACTTAAAACAAACATCAACTTAAAACAGTCCAATTTTGTCAGAGACTCCTGTATTTCAGCTGAAGTGAGTTTTTCTTTGCTCCTGAACAGTTTTCCTGGCAGTTGTTGAAGGTCATGTAAACGTTAGATCAGGGACATTTGAGTAGTTTCTGTTTCATTATGATTTCAAAAGAGTAAACTCTGTTCTTTGGCAATAAATGGCTTCACACAAACCACTAACCATGAGTGGGAAAAAAGTTTATCATCTATATTCTATGAAAAATGGCCAAAAGATTAAAAGGGTATGCAAACTTATGAGCACAACTGTATGTCTTGAGAGCAATCTGGCCCAAAATCTGAAATTGATTAATTAAAATAGTTTTACCTGCAGGGCCTCCCCTTAAAAGGTGCATAATGTGGAACTTTTCATGCCAAAGATCTTGCTGCGTATTTGATGGAGCCCATGGCTGTGTGGGTGGTTAGCACGTGGCTCATCACAGCGGCCTCCATGACACTGGGTCCACACTGCACCTGTCAACTATAGACTCTTTACGGTGTTCTGTCATGTGAACGTGAGATCTTAGTGAAAAACAAATCCAACATAATTTTCTAACCAATGCCACAGTAAATGCATGCCGTAACGCAGTGTAACAAAATACTAGAGCAGGGGAAATGAAGTAAAATCCACCAAGGTCCAAGTTTGGGGGGAAAAAGCCAAGCAAAGGTCCAGAACATACGCAGTAACTTTACAGTTGAATAATACATTATTATTTTTTAGTCTTTATTAAATCACGCCATGTTTTGAAAAGAGTGCAATTAATTATATGCCGACATCCATTTTTAATCTAATAAAATACATATCGGCTCCTAATCTCTACATTAGGGTGGTCCAATTTATTTTTTATTTTTTTTTAGATTCCCTAGATTAGAACCCTGCAATTGGTTCTATATCTGTCCAAATTATTTGGGTCCAAATTCTATGCAAATTAACTAATATTTAGAGGGTGCACAAGACACTTGAATATTGCCCATACTATAACATAGTGAGTCAAATGAAAAGACACAATAATTGGTGGATTTATTGGCATCACAATAGATCTGCCTGAGCTCTTTCACAACTCACAGTAAGTACTGTTTCTGCCCTTTGTTCTTTGTTAGGCCACAGTTGAAATCTTGAATACAGATGGAAAACAGGATCTCAGTGTCATACAAAAAGCTGGTACCAACAGCTTTCAGCTCTGACATACAGAAACGTCTAAAGTCCATAGACAATGGCAGCAGCTTGTGCAACCTCTAAAAACCTTCTTTTCCTTCAGAATTTCTCCCTAAATCATCTTATGGATGTCATCAAGGTTATCTGAAGCTTTATTTTTTAACCATGCTTTGACGGACCACCCTACTGTATATACAAGGTTACAATTTACACATTCTGCCAGTGCTGCTCCCGTTTACTCCAGCTCTGGTTTAGTCCTACTTTAAAAACAAACTCCTCAATAAAACACAAAACACAGAGTTTCTTTTATACCCATCTCCCAGAGGAATATATTTATTTATTCTCAATGATAAAAACATGATTGGTTACATGGAGGAGCACAGTGAAGTGAACATGGTCAAGAGTGAGAGGCCAGCGAGTCCTGATTTTTTAATAATAACAACATCATTTCTTTTCTTTGTTTTTTTTGTAAACTCACGGACACTCGATCCAAAATGGCCGCCGCCGCCGTGGGTCAAACCGCGTCCACGTTCACCCAAAACATCCAGGGAACATAATCATACTCTTTCCTATATTACAAGCTTTGTACAACATAAAAATAAATCAATAACTATGATTACCTTTTCCGTAGTGTCACTATACAGTATTTATTATTGCATTTTCAAATAGACGTGCTTTTTTATTTACTCTTTTCTTTTTTTTTTTACCATTATCATCATCTTTACCCCCCCAAAAAAACATAAAAATAAAAAGTACAGGTACCTATTGATACGTTTTTTAAGGCGAGAACCAGCAGGGGGCGCTGTGTCACTACAACGGTTTCATTATCGACCCTGAATCGCGTTTTTTTTTCAATATTAAATCTATAATTCTTAAAATAAGCTTATGGTTCCGTAAGAAAATAAAAAGATCCAACGTTTTCTCTGGCACTTGAGTGTGTTCCTGCGTTTTTTTTTTGGGACAGAGATGAACAACAGAAGAGGAGCCCCGCGGTTTCGTCGAAGAAGAAGTTGAATTTAGTCGATTTTAGAGTTGAAAATGTAAGACGTCGTTATGGCAATATTAGAAGCCACAATATATCACAAAAATCTACCATTTGACTGAGATTTACACTTTAGCTTTTTTTAGCTGAAATTTACAACCTTCTTACCTGGCTTTAAGTACGTAAACTGCAATATTTTTTTGCAACTCTTATTAAGTTTATAGTTTCTTCTGATGCATTTTAAATTCACCATACTACATTTGTTTTACCAATTTAACCTGAATATCTTGTGTTGCGGTAATTAGACATAGCTTTAACTCTCTCATTTCGTGCGACTGGCCCAAATGCTCGTTTTTTTTTAGAGAATCCATCTTGACAACATTTTAATTTGGCTTTATCGTGAAAATGTAATTTAGTTTTAGTCAAAATATTTTTTTAATTATATAAATGTATGAATGTGGTCAAGTTTACATTCATATGGTTTTATACAAACATTTATCTTATTGCAAAGCTTCACGGAGTTGGTGCAAAAATTTTAGTCACAGTTTTAGCCTCATTAACGTCTTATAATTTAGGCCAAGTCTCTTCAGTCTTCATCTGTACTCTGTAGTTGAAGTGTCAGACGTTTCCAACTTAGTCCAAAGATCTTCCTCAGCGAATATAGACTTAAATAACTTCGTGGGTCTCTTAAGAGTAAACCAGAACAAAGCATTAACCTCCAAGTCCCTCCTCTCTTGGTACTAAAGGTTAGAAAACATATGGCTCGTTACCTCTGTATTGTCTCACCCTGGGTTACGTTCTAAGGTTGTTGACACTTCCTCATGGCCCTGCTGCTCCCAGTAGTCCAGGCTCATTAGTATGACATTGAGATGGTTTCGGTCTAAGGTTGTTGTTGTAAACTGGTTTCTGTCTCTTACTGAAGAATCTTGGCCTACGATGGACAATTCCTATACGACTGAGAACCTACACAGTCTTATCATTTACTTCTAGTCCAATTTTAGTCTCCAAAATATTACCTCGACGAAAACTATGACCAGATATTTCCGTCGACAAAATGAAAACCAGTTCTGTGTCGAAACATTTAGTGAAAAATCTAGATTTGTTTGTCATATTGCGCAGCTCTAGTGCAGTAAGTTGTGATCCACAGTCACAGCGGCTCAGGAGGCAGAGCCAAGTAATTGTCCTATAGCTAGAAGTTTGGCAGTTCGAATCCCACTCTTACAGAGCCAATATCTAGCTCATGAAGAGAAACGGTTTAGGCGAGACACTGCAGGTGAATGGGGAATAAATTTGAATTGTGAGATAACAATATGAAACTTTTGCGGTGTATTAATAACATGAAAAAATGTATTTGAAGTTTTGTGTT
Source organism: Lesueurigobius sanzi (assembly GCA_900303255.1). Taxonomy (NCBI): domain Eukaryota; kingdom Metazoa; phylum Chordata; class Actinopteri; order Gobiiformes; family Gobiidae; genus Lesueurigobius; species Lesueurigobius sanzi. The sequence continues at coordinate 7,279 of OMNZ01031010.1, forward strand.
TTCATGTAAAAACAAGGCATTTTAAGCATAAAATGGCCAAATTTAGCTATATTTTTGGGAATGAAATCTAAATTATGGATAGAGCCAGTTTTAAATTTGCGTTGTTACTAGTTTGTTGATATGAGTAACAAAGATTTGTTCAGAGGGGATGTTGGATATTTTTTGTGTTTGAATAAGCTAGGCCAGGGGTCTCCAACCTTTTTGAGTCTGTGAGCTACTTTGTGCAGCAAAAATGGCAGTGAGCTATGCTTAAGAGAAACCCATGGTCTTTTGGACTGTCAAGGTGATAATTCAACACGACAAAAGAAAATGACAGTAGTTTCCGCTTTATACTTGGTTATATTCACCCAATTGTTTGGCGATGTTTTGTTCTGAACAAAAATGCATCTACAATTTGCATCACCAAGCGTATCCCCGAGCTGGTCAGTGAATGAATCTGTAAAAATGTGTATTTCACCTTGTTTTTTGGGTTCAACACTCAATAAATCAGGCTAGGAACCAAATACTGATCAATCCTTCTGAACAAACCTTCAAAACATTGCTAAGTCCAAGCCTGGAAGGTTTGGAGTCTGTAGGAGCTACTAAAGCGGAGATGAGGTCGCCACAATGTGAGAAAATGGCCACTGAAGATACAATTTCCCATATAGTTCTATGGAGAATCATTGAATCAGTGAATAAGTTTATATCTAAAGAGAGCAAACTGGCCCAAAACCTGAAAATAGTAAATATCGAGTCTCGCTGCAGTGTCTCGGTCATTTGTGGCACGATGCGCAAAGAAAAATAAAACAAATACAAGGGAAAAACTAGAAATTGTATCTTTTAGTCTAGATTACTTCCTCACGACCGTTCCAAAATGGCGGCTTGGCAAATCACGCTTCAACATCCTTCCTCTCCCGTTGTTCATCTTTGTTTTTTGGTGAGCTATTTCCAGCTACAGTCTGTCCTTGCATAGCGATTATCTTGATATTTCTTCTCTCTTTTTTTTGTTGCAATTTTAACATAATCTTTTAGCTTTTTATGACACAAACAAGATCCCTTTACATTTTCACCAAATCTCTGCATCAAAAATATTTAACGTAGTGTGGAAAAAAGTAGTGTTCCGTACGATCTGCTAGAGTTGTCCTAAGAGGAGTTATCCAGAGTCGGAGCGTCACGGACAGAGGCAGAGGAGGATGAATCAGAAACAATAATGTTTTGTGAAATACAGGAACAAAGCGATGTACATAGCAGCTGTTATGTAAATAATATTAGTTTGATAAGTGCTTTAGACCTGAGAAAGTCGACATTCAGTTCAACAAAGTCTTAGAAACCTGATTTTATGTGTTGCTCTTGCATAATAATAATTAACGGTGTGAGAGAAAATAAGTTTATGCTTTTAAATGTGGAAAATAAAATGATAGGATGTAATTTTGTGCTTTTGTACTGAATAATTCTTGCATCTTACTTTCTAACTGTTTGTGCTCTCCAAAGATCCCCAAATATTTGCACATAACATTAATATTGTGTGGATGAACCCATTTAGTTTCAAGCACAGGTAGTGGCAAGTATTCATTTCCATATTCAATAGAAAATGTAATACAACGGACAACTTTTGACCAGAAATACAGTACGATTTCTGCCAAAACTCTAGTTTAGACTCTCATTTTTGTATTTTTGACAAACTTCTGCTGTAAAATGACTTGAGCAATGTCATTATTTTCCAAGAACTTTTGATTTAATGCCGGTTTGAATCTTTTAAATGCTTTTTAAGACCTTATTTTTGACACAGTTCATTTAATGACTTTGAATGCCCCACGGAAACCCTGTAGCACCTATTCCCCCTCATTTTAAATCCAAAAAGTCTGGCAGAATCTTTACTTGACAAGTCAGAATTACTCAAATATAGGGGAGACCAGGGATGATTGTAACTCTTTTTGCTTGAGGGCTGTAACTCACTAATCGTTTGAGCTGTGACTCTCAAACCTTTACACAAAATACCTAAATTTTTCAGCTACAATCGGCAGCTCATAAGATTCTTATAATCGCAAACACCATGATGAGGAGTCAAACCAAAGAGTAGCTCTGTTACAACTCTCCCCACTAGCGGAGATGGTTGCAATGTGTTTTAAGGCAGGATCTGATATCACCAAGTAATTAAGAGTCCAGGGCCAATGTTACAGCCAGCCAATCAGGGGTCAGTTGTTATAGACAGTCAGCTCGGGAGGGAGGGATGGTCTTCTTTGAAAACTTGTGATCATGTCATGACAAAAATTAAGTTTAGGAACAAGGAAATCTTTAAGGTTAGGCCTATGTTTAGCGTTTAGGTATATTTTTAAACAAACCAACTCATCGATCTATCAAATTACAGCAGACCGTTCCCTGTTCCTAAACTTAACTTTTGTCATGACATCTAAAGTTTTCAAAGCAGCTCATCCCTCCCCTTATCCAACACAACTGAGCCCTGATTGGCTGGCTGTAACGCTGGTCCTGGGCAAACAACTTTGACATTGGCCCTAGACTCTTAATGACTTGGTGATATCACATTGTACGTGTTATATCTGTTATAACCATCCCCGCTCCTGTGTATAATGTTCAGCTAATTGTAGTAGCAAACTAACCAGGAAAAAGAGGGGCAGAAAATGCATTTTAATTTTGCAAATGTCCAAAACACTAATTGAAGTAGGAGCCAAAAAATGATCTTCTCGTCTCAAAATCAGTTTTGTGCAGATAAACCTACAGTCTTGAAATCTGCTGTGCACGATCAGAGGAAAGGACTACACACTGATGGGATCATATTACTCTTATCTGGACTCCGATTGGTCAAGTGGTGCTCTCCCCCGTCTCCCCTACTTCATTTCAGTCATTTATCATTTTCTTCCAGTGTAACTCCTGGACGACTGAGAGCCCACACAAACGGGACTCTATGGCTTTACATTTTGAAGATTAGGTTAACTTGAATGTGTGTTAAACGAGTAAATATCATGCAGTTGCCCGTTATGTCCTCTCGTGTCCTTATATGGGCGATCTGGTTACCCCCGGCAACCTGAAACGCCACAATCATAGGCTGATCCGGCAACATTTGGATACGAGTGGGTCACAAGGTTATGTAAGGCTATGAAAAAATATATAAAGATTTGTGAATTGAGGTCAAACAACAAGGTAAACAAAGTGAACCCATATTACTAAAACCAGACTTTAAATCAGGGGTGCTCAAAGTGCGGCCCGGGGGCCAAATGCGGCCCTCAGAGCAGTTTTTGTTGGCCGTCGAGCTTCTTGCTGAATTGACACACACCGCCAGAAATGAAGTTAAACTTTTTTAACAATATTATATCTTGAATAACTGATATTTTAGTGTTTTAGTTAGAGCTGAAATGATTGTTCCATGTCTGAATACAAGTGTGGTGTCGCGGTTAAAATATTGGCCGCTGTATATACATTTTTAAGAATGAATTAATTGCCTTTTAACATTTATTTAAAGTTTTTTGTTTTGGAATACACCAACTGGCCTGCACTTTCAATTTCGTTGTACTTCTTGCAATGACAATAAAGCTTATTCTATTCTATACTATACTTCAATATGACATCATCTTCATTATTATTATTATTTTTTTTACAGCAGAGTGGGTTTTGGGCTGAAAGGTTTAGGAAGCCCCTAGAATAATGAACAGTTCATTTTGTATTAGATTTAAAATAAGTTTATGGTAATATGTATTATATGTAAAGTTCAAACATATTTCAGAATTTGGGAAGAAAAGGAATATTTGTCAAATTAATTTTAACTTTAGAGTTTTAACCAAGATTGCTTTGAAACTTGTGCTTTATTTCTTTACAAATTTGGACACTCTTTTTGCTTTACTTCAATCTAACCCAAATCTTATTAAAAATAACTTTGTGGGACCTGCCTCTGTCCGCGGTGACAACACACAATGGATGATTCCCTCGAAGTCCGGACAACTCGGGAGTAAACCTTCAACATAAAATTGGCTCTGAAAACTACTGTCAGCATTTTTAAAAAGACTTTCTCCCCCCAAAAAGGTGCAACTGAGATCCATGCACAGTGTCTCGGTTTTTAGCATCGAAGCTGCCGTGCAACATCGCCGCGTGATGGAAGAAAAACAAAACATCGTCGTCATCATCAACCCCCAAAAATAAATGAAAAGTGGAAAAGTTGAAGTCCCTTGGTCCAAAAAAAAAACAACAACAAAAGTACGAATGATCAAAGAGGCGTGGCGTCGGTGAAGACTTTGTCCAAAAAAGTTTTAAAAATCTAACTTTTTCATATGTAGAAAGTGTTCTCTGTGCATCGCGATAAGACTCCACCCGCCTTTGGCACATTTAGAGAGGAAATCAAACGCACCCTCGCCTGGCACTGCAGGAATGGCCATTTTAAGACAAAAACATGACGCAAAAAAACAAAACGGAACGAACAAAAAGTGTGGCACTGTCCTCGAAGGGAAGACGTCGACGCGACTCCCGACAAAGGTTGAAAAATGCCAGAGTGAGTGTGTTACTGAGGATGTGGGATGCGTGTTATCGTGTGTGGATGTGTTAAAATGGTGGAATGCACTGATTGCGTTGGTCCTGATATGAGGCGTTCAAGTGCTGCCGCTTCCTGTGTTCGTCCCGGGTCCAGATTCCGGAGCTGGACCGGTCTGAGGTCAGTTCACCTGCCCACGGGAGGGGCGGGGGGCAGTCCTCGCACCTGGGCTGGAGAGACAGAGAGAGAGAGAGGGGGAATGGTCACTAAAGGGAAGAGCTACAGTATATGGAGAAGTTACAAGTGGGGGTTTCACTGTCCCTGACAAATATACCAATAAACTAGGACTGCAGGGATTATACCGGTAGCAGCAAGTCATTTTAATGCCCAATAATACATTTTCAATGCCAGAAACGCAACAAATTGGTGCGTATTTAATGGAGCTGGGCGATATGGGCAAAAAATCTTATCACAATTTTCTTTAGTTTAAATCACAATTTCGATTTTATCACCATTCATTTGTAAATTGTCTAAAACCCCTCTGCTTTTTCTTGGATTTAGACCTGGTGTTGTCCTGGTTTAGTCTTGGTTAAGACCTGTTTCAGTCCAGAGTTTTGACAGGCTTCCCTCATGGTTTACTCCTGGTTTAATCCTGCTTTGGTCTGTGATATTGTCCAGGTTTAGACCCGATTTAGAGCCAGTTTTCTCTTGGTTTAATTCTAATTGAGTCCTTGGGTTTAGACCTGGTTTAGACCTTGATATTAGTCTCAGCTTTTGTCCGGTTTACTTCTTGGTTTAGTCCTGGTTTAATCCAGATTCAGTCCGTGATATTGTCCGACGAGACCTGGTTTTCTCTTGGTTTAGTTCTGGTTTAATCCTGACGGTAGAAGCAGTGACTGGAGAGAAAGTATTTGAGCTCAGAGCTGCGTTAAACGTAAAAACCACTGAAACACAATATGACGATATCACCGAAAAAGCAGATCGTCATGAAGACCAGATCATGATTTGATTTTTATCATCATATCACCCAGCTCTAGTATTTAATATGCATTTCCATATTCAATACACATTTTGATACAACTGACAACCTTTGAGCAGAAATGGTGCATCATTTCTGCCCAAACAGTAGTCTAGACCCTATTTTTGGATTTTTGCCAAATTTCTGCTGTAAAACTAGTTGAACAATGTCTTGATTTTCCAAGAATGATTGCTTTAATGCCAGTTTGAATTCTGTTTAATGCTTTTTGCTCACGGGCACCAGGACACATGAACACATGGCTCCTGTGTTGGCCTCTCTGCACTGGCTTCCAGGCAGCTACAGGATTCATTTTAAGATTGCATTGATGGTGTTAAATGTCTGAATGGTTTAGCTCTGGCTTATCTTTCTGAGCTTTTGTCGATCCGTGTTCCAGGTCGAACAATGCGAACATCCAATCAGATGGTTTTAGATGTGCCGAGGTCACGGCTGAGAACTAGAGGAGACCGGGCATTTGCCACAGCGGCTCCGAGACTCTGCAACAGCCTTCCCTTAAATGTTACAATGGCCCAGTCTCAACATTTTTCATGTTTTCATTAAAAAAACGTATCCAACCCTGGTATAATATCAGAAAACTGAGATAACTCTTGAATAATTTGATAAGTCTTGAATATTGCAATATTTTACAAAACCATTACATAATCCTACCTTTTTTTCTTTTTTAAAGCAAAACAAGACTTGGAAATACTAAATCTGGAGCAAAACTGGTCTAAAATGGAAGCAAATTTGGAATTTTTTTACAAAAACAAAGGTTTTATGCATTTTTACATCACTGTAAATCTGTCCGATTGAAAACCTCAGCGATTATGCCATGTGAAATAGATTCTTGCGATATGGATATTGAAATAATGATAAGTTTGCCATATATTGTGTGGCCCTACAATAAACTACAAAAACTAAACTAAAACAACTGTGTACATTTAGAGAATTACTTTTGACCTTTTATACATTTCTAGTTATATATATATATATATATATATATATATATATAGTATATATATAATAGTTATGCACTCAGTTCCACAGCCGCCCTGGGGCAGAGTAGTGGCAGCCTTAATGTGCCTATGGCCTCTCCAACTACCAACAAACAGTACATTCATTTTGAGTGTGTGGCTCACTGACACAAAAACTCATACAGATAAAGCTGTGTGATCAGTCGAATTTTAATAAACCAACTGTCTTCACTCTCTTCTTTGATAATTAATGTGTTCTGTGTTAAATGATGTTGAAGCCAGAAACCTCCATTTTTCTTTATTTTCAAGGCCAATCTTGTTCACAGTATGTTCATCAACCATAATAGCAAAAGCTAAAAAAAATGTGACCTAATGAATGACTTACCCTTGTTGTGTTTGCTGGGGTAGACCTTGCTGAAGTGCTTGAACTCCTCTGGAGGCGGCAGGTCCTCAATCGGGTGGAAGTTGAACTTTGATTCAAAATCATCTACAAAAACAGCAACATTTCAGGTTTCATTTGGCCCCAAATACTGAGGTATTATTTGCCACGTAACTACCCTCTGCGTACACAAGAAATGATAACTAAAAACAACATTTTACATGGGACCAGTGCTTCAAGTGGCCTGGTACTTCTAAAAAACATCTCTGAGCACCCATGTTTACAGAGTCCTGGGGGAGTCCTAGGAGCACGTCTGCATTATTCCTTCTTCATCATGCTCCTTTCTGTCATACTGTAGATAAATAAATAGAAGAAAGACAGTGGCCCGATTGGTAGCTATCGTCCCACATCGTGAGGGAAACTAAAAATCTTAAATCCTAAAATCTCTGTCTGCAACAACAACGAGCCCCAGTAGTTCTCCGGAAATCAAACTTAAATAAAATAAATGTACACAAAAACCAGCGTGATTATGAAGATTATTCCCACCTTAGTGTCACAGGAGGACAATTCAGCTTTAGAAAAATAAGGCGTTTGAGCCGGATTTGACACAGGTAAAGTCTCCATAGGATTCTACATCACAGATTTCTTTCTGGAGTCACCCTGAGCCACTAGGGGCAAAGTCAGCACCCGACATGAGAACCAAACAAAAATAAGGGCTAATGCTAGATAGTCTGCTCGGGAGAGACTGTCTGCTGTGAAAACTCGAGATGTCATGACAAAAAATAAGTTTAGGAACAGGAATATTGTTAAGGTTAGGGTAAAGGCAAGGTTTAGGAATATTTTCAGACAAACCAACTCATAGATCTATCCAAAATAACAGCAGACCATCCCTCCCTAGTCAACCATCTAGTACGAACCCAAAAAGAAGGGCTGGTACCCCATGTTTTTGCCACATTCCACCCTCCCTTGCGCCCGAGACAGTACTGGCACTACTTTGAGCCGCTTAAAGCACTTTTAAGATCATACAAATCAACTTTTCGCTTTGACTCTTGAACGGACTATAGCAGCCTAAACCTAGCCTTGGGACTGACCTAGTATGGACTTGGCGAGGTTGGAGTGGCCCGAGTGGCCCGAGTGGCCCGAGTGGCCCGAGTGCCCGTTGCGGATGGGCGGGGGCGGTGGAGGGGGTCCGGCCGGTGTCCTGGAGCTCAGGGAGGAGCTGGAGCTGGAGGAGGGGGGTGGAGGAGGTTTACCCATCCGACTGTGGGGCTCCGAGCTGTGGCCGCGGTACGGAGGAGGCGGCGGCGGCGGAGCGTCACGGGAGCCGTTACGGGAACTGGACGAGGAGGGAGCCTGCGGAGCTGAGAGAGAGGGACAGATCGTCAGGTGTTGGTTGCTTTCACGTAACATCACAGCATTCTGAAGAGCCTATAGTTCAACATTGAGCTGGGGGACAACTGTACGGGTAATTATGGTAACTGTCAGTGCAGATTTCTAGTCTTAGTTTATTGATAATTCCTCTGCAATTCCTAGGCCAATCCACATGAAACAAAAATTGTCTTCTCGGTCAGCACAAATGACCTAAGGTAGAATTATTTTTTCATAAAAGGTGTCCAAAAGTGGAGACAATATTCAAAAACATGTGCGTGATGTTGGCCAGTAGAATAATAAAAGAATAATATGGCAGGTTTGTGAATCCAATCACTATCAAATAATGATCAGGGAAACATTTGGACATTTTCTTATTGGAAATTCCTTTCAAAAATGTTTTTTCTTCCATACAAAGGATTGCGTCACGTCCGGGGCTTTGGAGGGCAACATGAATGATTTGAATAAGTAATAGTTCTATGATTTGCAAAAACATTGTTCACAAACAGAGCATTGCCCTGGAGCTGTAACAGATCTGAGACTTAAATGAACTGTGCTACATGTCTGAATGCATCAGCTGCTGTCTACCATTCGCCAAAACATCTGCTGAAAATAGAAGAAGAAAACAATGACAGCGATTGCTCCTATAGAGGTGAACTGGCATCTGACCTCCAACTAAAATACCATTTTATTCTATGAAAACCAATAGAAGGTAACTTTGGGAGCACCCACATTTATGTTGGAAGCTAGAGTGAGGGGGGAATCAAAGCACGAAACATTCCAACTGCTCCAAAGCTACTTTAGCAAATGCTGAATTACAGATGTTCAGCCAAATAAAAGATACATGGAGAGGAACAAAGTTATGCGACCCAAATCACCATAATACTAACATTAGCTGCATGGTAGCAGCTAGCTTGGGAATGCTTGATTTTCACTTCTACTGGACATTCTGCTCAATTTGTAAATGTAAGACCGTGTCATAACATTCATAAGGACCCCATTATGACTCTTTACTCTCTACTTTATTAGTCAGAAAATACACAAAAAGAGTGACAAATAGTGATTCCTATAACAAGCTTCCAACACCCTCGCTAAAAAAGGTGACAACCTCAAATAGAAGTGAAAGTCATGTGATGTGGAGGGACAGACATGAGAAAATAAAAACTTTTCCTTTGCCATTTTGGCCCAAAAATCACACATACACATAGGAACAGGTCACAAAATATTCTATTTTAGGCAAAATTAAGGTTTTTAATACGCAATAACATTTATAATGCCTCAAATGCAACAATTTATTGTGACTAATTTTGTTTAATTATTTGGATTTTCTGGTTTTATTTTGAAACAAAACTAAGAATGAACCGAACATTTACATGAATAAAAAGAGAAATAAAAATGAGATTGATCAAAGAGATTTTTTTTGTGAATTTTAATATTTTTTGTCATGTTGTAAATGAGACTGTGGGGGCTGCCATTGTCTTCGCAAATGGGAAACACTGCTAAAACTAATTTTACAATGTTCAGATACTTTTGTTGACTCACACAAAACTAACTAAACTGCGAAGGGACTAGAAACATAAAATGAACATACACGCGTTTAAAGTTATATCAACTAAATCTGGACTAAAGCGAAGGGAAGAAGAACCTGATGTGACCTGCAGTGTGCTGACGTTCATGTGAGCAGCAGCAGAGGCCAGGGACCATGAAAAAAAAAAAAAAGTGAAAGGTTCCACTGAGAGCGAGGAATGCAGAGAAACCAGAGTCTCGTCCAATCACAACACGGCTCTGAACGATGCAAATCTACATCTGAAATCCAGGTCATGGTGTTCACTGTTTTTATCAATCTGCTTGTAAAAGGTGGTAAAGTTAAAGTTAGCCCCATTTATATTGTCATAAACAAGGTGAAAGGTTCCATGATTTTATTTTGGTAACTTGAAAAAGGAAATGATCCTGGCGTACGGTGAAAAAGAACCACTGACAAAGGGTTAGGTAGAGAGGAGCAATGAAAAGGTTAACCAGGGCCGCTGCTAGCCATTTTGGTGCCCTAGCAGAAATATTTGGTTAACGCCCACTTTTAGGGTAAACCAGAGGTCGCGTCCATTGAGATGAATGAGGAAACATGGACTGAGATATTCACATTTACGTCTGAAAAATAACATTTTATGCCTTTTATATATTTGTCTAATATGAAAGAGAAGCAAAACAAGAGATTTGTTGAAGATTCACAGAGAGGACAGTTAATGTTTTAAAGTGGCTAATGTTAGCGGGAAGTTAGCATGTTGGACTTCAAAATAAGCCCTAGGCCTTTTTCTCCAAAAATCATGTCTTTACATCCTAGGTGTACATGGCTAATCTTGGTGCCCACACATTTGGTAGAGTTTAGGGATGACGGTGGAAGTGAAATAAAAATAATGTTGTTTGACAATAAAATGAGGTTGCCATAGTTTTGAATGAATTTCCACCTGAAAAAAACAAACACATTTTTCCGCAAAAGGCCTTTTCCCTCCCTATGGTGTAGGAAATAACAACAGAAATGGATAATCCCACATCAGCTGTCACCAATTTGCAACTTTGGAATATTTTTCTGCGTAGAAAACGTAGGTCAGTAACTGTATCTGAAAAAAAAGTCCCCATTTTCGGGGACTCTATGTCTTAAGAGGTTAATTTAATAAAACCCAAGGTTGTTGTAGATTGCCCATATAACCGAGTCATTTTGCAGCTTCTTTGTTTCAATAGAGATTGACAGACCACGTGACTTATGCACAATGCATTGTGGGTACGAGTGGCAGCAAAATCAAAACACTGCTTGAGTGCTTGCTTCTTGATCCTGCTATTTTAACTATAAATACATTTTTAAATGACAAAAAAACAATTGTACATAAAGCGAAGGAGAGCACTAAAGGCCCGTGCAAAGAAAAACCTGATGAAAAGGCAAAGAAAAAGGTACGAGGAAAAAGTGAAAGGAGTGAACGGGCTAGACCCGAACAAAAATACAGAATGGAGTAAAGACGTCAGCATACTTTCATGGCTCAGTAACCTGAAGCTCATAATGGCAGCAAATATGGATTGCTGCCACATACTGTAGTCACTATCACAATTGTTTTACTTGAACTACACTTGGTTAACAGAGATTTGATGTCTGAAACCAAAATGAGAACACTGTTTTTGCTGCTTGTCGTTGTTGTTGTCACCATTACCTCCAAGTTTATACAGAATTAGGGCTGGCGAGACCTTCATCTTTTAAACGCACCATTTAGCATTGTTTACACAATCATTTAGTCAGGGTAGCTGGGCTACACCCTGGCATTTTATTGCACACTGGCTTTTTAACGCACCACACTTACACTCAGTCAGGTTGGCTGGTCTTCCCTGGCTTTTTTAACAGTATGGTTTGCACATCGTGCTGGAGATGGTGGTGCCAACAAGGAGGTGGCAGCTGGAACACAGTGGGTCCTTCTACAGTGTTACTGGTATATAATTTAATTTAATGGATGTGTGACTGATAGTCATTGGCAGCGATCGGTATTTGCAGTCGTCAGTGGTTTTGATCATCGTTTGATGTTTGATTTGCTTGATTGACATTTTGTATTTTTATTGTTTTGTTTTTATTTTGCCGTCTTTTGAGTGTCTAGAAAAGCGCTATACAAATAAAATGTATTATTATAATATTATTATTATTATTATTATTATTATCATTATCATTATCATTATCATTATTATTATTATTATTATTATTAAATTAAATTAAATTAAATTATTACATTTGTATGTGATGTGTTTTTTGTCAGTGCTTTGAGACTCACTGTGTGTGTGTAAAAGGTGCTTTACAAATAAATAAATGATTGATTGGTTGACTGCCCAAGCGCTGATTCCCCTCATTTGTGGCATGAAAAATAACTTCATGGCTGTCATGTGACCGGCAATGATAGTTAATAATACAACAACTTCTTGTCATTTTTACTGTTTATACAGCGAATTTACTTGATGGTTGCCTTCTGAATGATTGCTAAAACCCGCACGCTGGCCTCTTGTACCTATAATCCTTTGCGTTTTGACCCGGAAATGACATCACGCTTTCAATCTCTATATTGCTTCAAGTCCAACATGCTAACTTCCTGCTAACTTTAGCCACTTTAAAACACTAACTGTCCTCTTTGTGAATGTAACAACAGCTGATTGTGAAACCATGGTTGTAATTGTTAGTTTTGCCTCGCTCTTACTTTGGTTTATGACATCGACAGCTTCAATAAAAGTAATTTAACCATCAGTTCTCGATATTGACACTGCTTTAGTGAAGATTTTCCTCAGATGTTGTGTTTCTCTTCCTTTCTTTATCAACAGTTTTCTCTTCAAAGCTTCTCCACTTGCACAATCTTTATGAACGTCCAGGAATTCACTTAATTCCCTTTTGGGTTCAGAAGACGTTCAGTGACTAAACAGAGGCCAAACGCACTTCAGTTTTGACATATTGCTTCCTTTTCGTCTTAAAAAGCACGAACTCTCTTTGTCTGTCAAACTAAACTTAAACTTACTGTACCAGGTCATCTCAAGGACAAGGATAAAATGGTTCTCGAGCAGGACAAATTCTAGACTGAATAAAAATCTTATGAAGAACTAACCCAGATCTAAATGTGGATCTGATGGATTGTGTTTTGGTTATAACAATAACTTTAAGTGTGAGGTCTATGAATAAATGAACCCCAGAGAGACAGAAAACTAGTCCAAACCTGCAGCAGGCTCTACATTCCTCCAGTGAATAAACATGTCCAAAACATCCACAAAGCTCCGTGTTTCGGGTTATCGATTGAAGCTGGATGATCATATTTGAAATTCTAAATATTCTTACCACTATGTAAGTCAATAAACATTGCCACAGAGTTAGCGCAGAATTTTCAGCTCAATTTTAATCTCATAAGAATGTTGTGATGTCACGTGAACGCAACCTATGGAAAGATGATGTTCATTTAGTCCGTAAAGGATTACTTCTTTTCATTTTAAATCATTTATTTGAAAAGGAAACTCACTCATACAGACCGTTAAGCAGTGTTTCTGGAGCAGCTTCCATATTAAGTGTATGCCGAAAATGAAATAAAAATAATGAGAAGCCAAACACATGGAGGCAAGAATGACAAGCTCCAAGTCTCCAAGAATGACTTAAAATGGGGGGGAAAACGTTGTATTGAAGTCCATGAGATCAGGGGTCCCCGAAATGGATGTGGGATACTCTAAGCTTGTTATGGGACATTACATCTGGTTGTGACATTTCATTCGTGTGCGACTTATTTTGCTCATTCTTGATGTCTGATATTGATTTGTTTTTGTCCATACCGGTCTTTGAGATGACTCCTGGTGTGATATTGGGCGTTACAAAAATAAATTGATTGATTGATAGAAAATGTTTGGGCCGCGAACCCCAGAATCACCAGACGAACACCTCAGGAACCCTACTGTAAAATGTAATTAGCCTTTATAACTATTTCAGGTGCAAAACATTTTTAATCTGGTGCATCTCTACCCCTCCCCCATTCCTGTTAGGCTTCACTCAGCAAATAGCGATTCTACGACCATGACTTTATGCTCCTATGCTCAGGATCCAGTAGACATCAAAAGTTGTTATCTAAAGAAGAATTTTCTCCAGTTTGATACCAATTTTTGTCCGATACTTGTAGTACCTTAATCCTTTCCCCATACTGGCATTGTTTAACAGCACCCAGCCCTACTTGTATTACATACATCTCGTTGCTACAAAACCATGTCATTAAAGCGTTTCTGGTCTGACTGGAAAATACATGCCCCAGAGCAGGAGCTGAAACAGTTCCTCCCAAATCGGCCCAGTTCTCCCCTGTCCTAAAGGGAGACTAAAACAGCACCAAATAAAGCTAAAAGTTCTAGTGGTTCAAATATGCCTAAAGCTGGCTACACACTAGAGGATTTTAGCCAGATTTTTAGTCTTAGGAGGCGTGGCTCAATAAAAACTTTCTCTCATGGCATGATCTGTGGTGGTATGTTGTCTGTGCACAGATCGTTAGTCTCAAAAGATTAAAAATCCTCTAGTGTGTGGCCACCTTAATACAGCGAGATCTCCCTCCACCAAGAAACAACAAACCCTAAATAAAGAACAACATGGGGCCTGTCCTCTCACCT
>OMNZ01031013.1:0-10705 GCA_900303255.1 Lesueurigobius sanzi
TCTGTACAGCACTCTGGAGGGTCTGAGGAGATCAGGTCCATCTTGGGGAACTCTCTTCACCCTCTGTACATGGACAGGAGGATCTTGGGGAAGATCAGGTCCATCTTGGGGAACTCTCTTCACCCTCTGTACAGCACTCTGGAGGGTCTGAGGAGCACGTTCAGTGACAGACTGCTCCTGCCCAGATGCTCCACAGAGCGCTACAGGAGCTCTTTCCTCCCAACAGCCATCAGACCGTACAACTCCTCTCTTTGAAAGATCCTTACTATTTGCACATCAACTTGAAATTTGTAATTGTATTTTTATGGTCCCAGCAGCACTTTAGTATTGTTTTATTATTGGTGGTGTTTTAATGTTATTGATGTTTTTTAATGCTTTACTATTTATTGGAGCTGCAGCAATTGATGAATTTCCCATGTGGATCAATAAAGTATTTCTATTCTATTCTAACCCTAACCTTAAAGATTTCCCTGTTCCTAAACTTGATTTTCGTCATGACATGTTAAAAGCAGACCGTCCCTCTCCTATCTAGCACAACTGACCCCTGATTGGCTGGCTGTAACATTGGTCCTGGGCAAACAACTTTGACATTGGCCCTGGACTCTTTATTACTTGGTGGTATCAGATCCTGCCTAATCTCTTATGGCAGCTGTTTCCACAGCCGTGGGCCAACAACAGAGACGGCTCGGTCTCCACAAAGTTTTGGGGAACCACCAACCATTCACTCTCTCACACACATTCATTCGGACCTACTGTACATGTTTTTAGTGGTAGGGGAAACCGTAGCACTCGGAGGAAACCTACACAGACACGGGGAGAACATGCAAACTCCACAGAAAGGGCAAAGGAATCAAACCTGTAACCTTGTTACTGTGAAGCACGAGCGCGAACCGTTGGACCACCGTGTTTGTTAGCAATGACCGAGTCCAAAACACCTGGTAGCACATAATTCATCTTTAATACATGTCTTCATTGTTGCGTACAAAATACCATATTCTTCCAATACTTCCTTTATGACTCATATAGGTTTCTATAGCTGCATGTGAAAATATATTACTACATAATGGCGAGGATACAACACAATATATTATTGCTGTGATAATAGTCTGTCTAGGGATCATACACTACATAAATGCATAGTCATTATAGGCATACGTACAAAAATATAGCTGAACAAAAGCTTATTAATACAATAGTGCTTTTCTTTGGTTAAGTACATGAGTATTTGTTTGGCCTGCGGGTTCTGCTCAGGAAAAGCATGTACATCTCTTCACATTTACCTCCTTATGCCACATCTGTTTCATTCCCTGCAATTGGACGTAACGTAAACTCACTTTATCTCATCACAAATCCCCTCCACGTGTTGACATCGCGGACCATTGTGCAGCCATTCCTCACAATCCTTAAAACACTTCCAGCGGCCGAGTGTGTGATACTTTCTGTGGAACCATTTCATATTTCAATGGACAACACTTTAGCCTTTCTCATAACAAGTGAATATAAGCAGGATTGTCCTTCCTTTTTAGCACACTGTGACAATAGGTGCTGCAGAGAGTATCAAACGAAGGCACGGTATAGGCTGTACATACTATATATATCCAAAATATATAAAGAATATAGAATTTACATCATCAAACTGGAATCTCACCTGTTTTGGTTGACAGTAATATTGAGTTTTTGAGTCTCAAAACAGTACATTGAGCCAACTATTGTGTGTCATGGAAGCTTCCTGAAGAGATGGTGAACTGTGAACTCTAAGATACTTGAATGATCTTATACATAACCACAAGGAATGTTCAGTTTATTGTAAATATGCAACAGTTGAGCACAACCCAACGACTGGAGAAGCAGACAGGAGCATGATGATGTGCTTAGTGAATTAATCTGAAAAATCATAACTGTGCTTAACAAAATACATATGAATATAATATTTTACAATCCAATTCTGACAAACTTTTCCCATCTGGTTATAAAAGAACCTGTATGTGTGTTTTGGATTGTTTCAGAAGTGCTTTTATGTTAAAATGTAACAAAAGAGAAAAAGTCTAATCCAAATGTGATGTGGCTCTAGTCCAGTGGTTCTCAACTGATGTGGCGTCGGGATCCCATCACCCCAGTATGAGAAGCTATGGCGCATATAAAAAAATGATAATACAGTATGAAATCTGGTATTTTCCACAAAATGTATTGAGTAGGTTCATGTTTAAACATCCAGGTCAAAATACAAATGTTAAGATGCATGTTAACCACCCTAAGACAGCAACTGGTCCATCCTAAAGACAACATTCCCAAACACCTTCGGAGCAATGTTGTGTTGTGATCAAAACAGCCGGTTCTACTCAGTATCACAGTAATAAAGGACATTGAATCATAAATCTGTTTACAGTTGGTCTTTTTACATGTAAAACAGGATTGCGTTCGGCCTGTTGCCTGCTAATAGTTTTCCATTTTGGCCCTCCATGGAAAAAAAACTTTGGGCCTCTCTGGGTGGGACCGAACAGCCCCAACACAAGCGCATGTACCAACACCGACGCCCTACCTCCTCAGGGCAGGACTCAAATATGTATATTCAATTGACTACGGTAAGTAAGTCAAGGAAATTTGCCAATGAGACAAGTTTTTTTAGACTTAAATTAAGAAAAAACACCTCATCACAAAAATGATCATCTAATGATGAAGCTCAATTTAGTTGGTGTGTAATTTTTTCTTCAGCAGACAAAAAATATTGAAAATCGTTCTGAGAGCCACCCGTTGAGAACCACTGCTCTAGTCTAGTGACACCATACAATGCCTTATTGCTACCTTTCTGCTTCTCCAAATGAATAATGAGTCCAATAATAGCATATTTCCCCTCATAACATGCTATAGTGAATACAGACCTTCCAATCGTGCTGTACTTTGCGGCATCAGCACTCGCTGCTGTCCGAAGCATACATTTTGACTCATGATTGTGTAAGTCTGTGTGTCTGGGCCTATCTCCTTTGCGCCAGCATGACTTTGTTGACGAAGTTGACGATGGCAGTGGCTGGCTGTTCAGGATCCAGCTCTGCGAACAGGTGACACACGTTCTCCCCCGGGCTGCCAGGCTTACGGGCGACAAACCCAAACACTCTGCGAGGGGGAGGAGGAAGAGGAGAGATTACAAAAATGTACATTAGTCCATGAAGCAACCCCGACTCTAAACAGCGCAGGGGTAAAAACAGCTAAAGAGAAGTTATATAACAAGTTTGGTTTCCTCCTGAGACTCAGAAGTGAACTGTTGCCCTCTGTAGTGAACACGGCATACTTGCTCTCATATCTCTTGTGACTCTACACATCTGTTGCGTTTTCCAGCACATTAACTTTCTTCTTTTTAGTGCATGTAAAACTGACATATTTTATCTCAAAACAGGCCACACATTATAATTAGGCTGACTGAAGGAGAAGATTGGTTGGTTAACTCCCAAAGACACTAGAACACTTTCCCAACAAGACGAGGAGAAAACGCGTTGCGTGAATAAATTTGCTTCTTGAGATCCACCAGATGTGCCTCGGATATTTTCTTTTCATTCATTCACAAGACGAGGAGAGTCTCTGCTTATTTTATCTAACCCCCAACAGTCTAAAATAGTGTCAAACATTTTTTTCCCCCAGACCAGAGGGGAAAACACAGTTCAGTGTACTTTTAGACTAAGTGAGTACGAACTGAGTAAGTAAGACAGAAAAGATATTTCAATGAAGGACATTTCTAACTACTACAAAAGTAGATCATCTACTTGACCATAGCCATGCACAGGCTCATACTGACTGACCTCTAGCACATGTCAAACCAAGTCACTGAACTCATAGCACTTACTTAACGGCAGTGTTGTCGGAGTTAGTCCACCTACAGCCAGAGAGAGAACACACAGGCTCAGACACGTGCAGCGGCAGCCAACATGCTTCAGGACATGACTTGCTCATATTAAATCCATAATTCAACATAATAGACATGCTTACAGCGGCTAATGCACTATGGATGCACTCATTCACTAGGCTGAGGTTAGTGATGGCTCTGTCACGTTTGTTAGCACTTACCGTCTGTCTTTGGGGTCAATACTGCTGAAAGTCACACTGTTGACTGGGTAATGTCTTCGGAAGAACACCCTACAGAAGACGCAATAACAAGCGTATGAATAAAAACTCATAATCTGGATCAAGATTCAGTCCTACCATCATTACCTTTTAGTATAAATTAGGAAATTAGGGCTGCACAATATTGAAAAAAACTTGCGATATGCGATACGGGCGTGCAATATCGCGATAACGATACTATTGCGATACTTTGATAAACCGTTCCATTCAAGTCAGACACATGTAATATCCTTTTCAGCAAATTGTGTCAAAAGAAGACTCCAAAAACACTAAATCAGAACTAAACCCAGGGCAAAAAATTAACTAAATTAGGAAAGTTAGAACTAAAACTGAACGTCTGCACATTTATAAGTCCCATTTGGGACTTTGGGAATGTTTGGTTTTAGAAAGTTGGCAAAAAATGCAAAAATCTCAGTCAGATGGAAGACTTATGGAGAAATTTGCGATATTTTGTAGCTTCTTGAGATACAGAGAGTGCATCACCTAATTTTGCGATAAAATATTATTTTTTTGGCTGTTAACTTTTGATCTGTATACTTGTTATTTGGCATTGTAACTATGTAAAATAATAAAAAGATTAACAAGAATAAGAAGCATATGGTAATGATAACAGACAATAATACCCTGTTCAGCTTTGAACATATCACATACGCAGAACTAATGCAGAGATATATTTTAACTTAGGGTTCAGTCTGGGGTCAATGAGCAAATGATGGCAATGAAGAAGTTCAATCTAGTATAAAACATTTTAAACCTTGCCTAATTCTTCAAATGACAAACATATACCTTCTCTGGCTGTCGGTGAGAGTAATGCCCTGGGAGGTCACTTTGAACTGGACCACAGTGGCGGGGGGGCGGGGTCGACTCAGGGTGGCGTCCATTGCCTTGGCGATGGCCTGGGGTCCAGTCAGAGACTCTGTCTCCACTGAGTTCAAGTACAGCACATTACAGGCTGAAGAGAGACATTTACATGAAAGTTAGCTATTTATGTAAAAAGAGCCGTTGTATTAACCCTTTAAGCCCTATAGCCCCCACAGTTGGTGCCTCGCTTTCAGATACAGTTACTAACGTATGTGTTTTACGCAGCGAAATATTCCAAAGTTGCACATTAGTGACAGCTGATGTGGCATTATCCATTTCTGTTGTTATTTGCCACATCACAGGGAGGAAAAAGGCCTTTATGCAGGAAAATGTGTGTGTTTATGTGGTGGGAGTGTATTATTTCACTCCCACCGTCATCCCTAAACTCTACCAAATGTGTGGACAGCAAGATTAGCCATGTACACCTATGATGTAAATAAATGATATTTGGAGAAAAAGGGCTAGGGCTTAAAGGGTTAAAGACTGTGGTCAAACCTCGTCGCATTGGCACAGTTATGAATTCAGGAATTAGAAGTCTGGTAAGTTTGGATTCTTTTACATGAATTGTGAAGCCTTCTCACCTGCTCCTTGTTTGAGCAAATCTGCTGCTGTGCTGATGTTTGCCACTGGAGGCATCTCCTGTATCTCTCCGATGAGGTCTGGGGAAACGGTTACATTTTAAGGTTAAGGTTAAGGTGAACTTTATTGTCCCCGTAGGGAAATTTGTCCTCTGCATTTGACCCATCCTTCAATTCGATGCCACTGGGGCAATCCGTCAGGAGCAGTGGGCGACTGCAGTGCAGCACCTGGGGACCCATCTCCAGATGTGGAGCCAGGCTCATGGTCAGAAACACCTGGCTGGAGGATTTAACCTAATGTGCATGTTTTTGGGTAGATGGGGGAAACCGGAGCACCCAGAGGAAACCCATCCAGACACGGGGAGAAACATGCAAACTCCACACAGAAAGGCCACACGGGCCGGGAATCGAACCCGGGACCTTCTTGCTGTGAGGCAAGAGTGCTATCCACTCTGCCACCGTGCCGCCTGGCATTTTAAGGTTTGGATATTTCAAAAGAAATAGCAGATTTTCTCTTTAGACAAAAAAATCGTATTGACTTATTCCACAGCTTAAGTTAGATACATTCAATACAGACTTTTAATAAGAAGTGTGCATACCTTTTTCTGGGACTTTGAGAGTGCATGGCAGAGAAATGGGAGTGATGGCATGTTGGTACACTAATGCTGAAAGACTCCCTGTAGAAAAGATGCAAAAAACGTATTATACATGTACTTAGATCGAAAGCGTTAATAACAGCTTTTTAAATTTTAATTAGCATATGCACCACCGAATGCTCTCACATGTGAGAATAAATTCAGAGAATAAAGTAAAAACAAAGATATGTTTTACCAAAGTACGGTTCGTTCTGACAGCCTTTAATCTTGACTCCTCGTGGACCCGTCTCTATGAGGAAGTGTCTGACCAGCTGCTCCAGAGGGTCTGAAATATTGAAGGATTCAAAATTATTCTCAATGTGAAAACTACTGCTCTTAATAACCGTGTACAGTAGGTCAGGGAAGTATTCAACCCCCTGTGTTCAATCCTATTACGTTATTATATTTGATAACTGAATCTTATGTTAAAATGTATCTCTGTATAATGGAAAATGAATTGTATTTACAACAAACATCAACTTTTGATTATGACTATGACATGAGAGCTATGGAATGAATGGCTCTGCTACAGTTATTGTGCTGGTGTACTGTTGTCAATTTCCATTTTTAATCAATAATTTCAGACTAATCCGTGTAGAATTTTACCAAGAGAAAATACATTTGAAAGATTTTAGTCCTAGACTGCTACATAATAAAAGAGTACTGTGAATAGGTTTGCCACCTGGGCCTGACAAAAAACCTGGACATTTCAGCAACCCAATCGACCCTTTTGCAGTGGCTTCACACATCTAACCCAAGACAAAAAATGCCCTTCTACAGCGAAATTGGACAAAACCTTGTGATGGAGCCATGTTAGATTTGCTTTAAGTGGTTAATGTCAACAGATGTGTTTACTAATAATATTATTAATAATATTTTTGCTCTCAACTGTAATATTTTGATTAATTTTAATACCATTATGTTGTTATTTATTCAGTTAATTGCTTGTCCAGTCTTTATTGTTTTGGCTTATTTCCTACAGTTTTTGATTGTAGACACCAGGGGGCACTAGTGGGCAGGTAAAAGGTGATACAGTATAGGAAGGACATTCAGTGTCCTGGGAGAATATTTTTTCCCCCGGGACAGGCCATTGAAAAGAAGGACAATCAGGTAAAACCGGGACAGGTGGCAACACTAACTGTGAACATTTTGAACCCACTGAAAGTTAGCTGAGAGATAAGACTAAAGGCATGCGCACCTTTGCTGCTGTGGTTGTTGACGTTAGCGGGGGGCGTGGCCACCTTCAATGCCAGTCCGTACGCGCCTTGAAAAGAGTTACTGTCCCGGATAAGGAAGGTCCCCGGCTCCTTTTCCTTCAGAGCTGCGATTGCTGTAGAAGACAAAAGTTAAGTTTAGTTGCAAGTTCAAGTGAATTCTGAGAAAACAAGAATTTAATGGCCACTTTTTTCTTATCCTTTTTTGTGTGTTTTTTTGGTATATTTCACTATTATTATTTTTTTTACCAGTAAGTTTATTTACTTTGTTGAGATAGATATCACTTTTGCTCCTCAAAGGGTTTATCCTCTTAAATAAATACGTTTCTGCACATCAATGTGACTGCAAACAAACCAGTCTACTTCATAAGACGTGTGAGATTTTGCAGGATCGTACCCTGTTCTCTGGAGATGCCCGGCTTGTACCAGAACCGCGAACTGTCCTGCACGAACTTCACGCTGACCCTGGCGCCGCCCTCCACCTCCACAGAGCCCTCCTGTTGTCCAGCAGGTGGTGCCATTTCCCCCACTGTGGGCGAGAAGGTTACGTGGTGCTGGCTGCTCCCCACTCCCGACTGCCTTGGACCCCCGCCATCGCTGGGTGGGCCGGTCTGGGCCGGGGCGTGCCTCTTCTCGGGCAGAGGCGGCTGCGGGTGGGGCAGGGGGATGGAGATGGTGGAGTAGTTGGAGTGGTACTGCTGTGGACTGTGGTTGGGGTAGCACTGCCTTCGGTCCAGAGTACTGACATGATGCTGGTGGGGCGGGGGTCCGTGGTTCGTGTGGTGGTGAGGGTCTGAGAGCATTAGTTTTCGACCCAAAGTGGCGAATCCAGGGACGGGGCTTTCGGAAATGGGGGAACCCTCCATGCCGTTGGAATGGTTTGAAGTGGGGGAATTCGGAGTGGCGGGCTTTTGGGGATGAGGGACCGGAGAAGTGCCGTTAACTCCATTGACTACCCGTGTGTGATTGTGGCTTTGAGGGTGAGTTTGGACTGCGGCCTCTGTGGGTGGGGAGGGGGCAGTGTCCGGGGCCGGAGAGGCGTGCACCGGGGATGGTGGACTACTGTTTCGTGGATTGGTTTCTGTGATTTCATTTTCTGTTTGTGTGGACGGTGTTGATGAGTCTTTGGTTTGTTCGGTTGAGGAAGGGTTTTCCTCGCCCTGTGGTTGTTCTGTGCCGTTTTCTTGGTTAAGAGCGGGCTCTTGGACAGTGTTGTCCCCACAGGGAGCGTCATCCTGAGGGCTCTCACAGTCGCTGCCAATGATGTCTGTGGTCCGGATTTCATACTCTCTGCTACCAGGACTGGGACTGGAAGAAAAATCAAGTTTTAAGGTGAGACACTGCAGATGAATAAGTTATTTTACTGTATATTACAAACATAAATACAAGAGAAAAAATATTGTACGTTTTCTGTCATTTTATATTTTCATATTAAAATAATGCATGAAAATTACAAAAAATCCTATATTTTTGGCGACAATGGATAGAAAATGGATAGACCCAGGTTTAAATTTATGGTTTTATTTTGTTAATACATTAGTTGCAAAGATTTTCTTGGGGGGGATTTTGGATATCTTTATTTTAGTTTTTGAATAAACTAGATATTACTGAATAAATCTATAAAAATTTTAATTTCGCCTTGTTGCGAAACCTCAATAGATCAGGCTCAGAATTATATATTGAAAAATCCCCAAGAACTAACCATCAAAATATTGTTGTTAAGTCTAAGACGAGTAAGTTTGGAATCTGTAGCAGTTACTAAAGTGGAGATGTGAGAAAAAATCCATTTTGAGAAAATGGTCAATGTAGTTCGAATGAGTGCAATAATTAATTACACTCCTAAAAGATTATGCCATTTATGTGCTTCCAGATGAAAGTTTATAGGTTACAAGAGCAAACTGGCCCAAAGGTTGAAAATTGAAAAAATAAAAATAAGAGCCTGCAGAGTTTCCTCTAAACACAACAATCATACAAATGTTTTTCTTGATAAAATTTGCACACATTGATTATTTGTATTTGGCAATAGAAAACTGATGCTGAGTCTTACCTCTCGTGGTTGCGTAGAGGACTGCTGGTGTGGACTGGAGTGGAGGGTCCTGACATGTCGGAGGGGGTAGAACATGCAGGATGGGCGTCTCTGTGAACCCTTTTAAAGGATCCGTGGGTAATATGGTCCCTCCAGCCCACACTCTCACCAGAACTACGCAAGCCATCTGCAAAACACAATGCCAGAATGAGATTACAGAGACAAATCATTTTTTTACAGGACTCACGTTTAGATTGCTTGTGGTTAAGTGGGATCATTTTTTGATTATATTCTGAAGTGAAAATTACAGTTTTGACACAGTTTATTGCTTTCTCTCATAGGCGAAGATTCTTCAGTCTTCATCTGTACTCTGCAGTTGAAGTGTAGGATGTTTCGGTCTTTATCCAAATATCTTCGTCAGCAAATGGGTAGACTTGACACGCTCGTGGGTCTCTTAAGGAGAAACCAGTAGGAGGAGTTAACCTCTTAAGTCCCACCTCTCTTGGTTCTAAAGGTTGGAAAAACATAACCAGACCTATTCACACCTAATTACTGCTCGCTATCTTCCTATCCTCGGCTTAAGGTGCCCACACACTAGAGGATTTTAAATCTTTTGAGACTAAAGATCTGTGCACAGACCACACACACTTAAGGACAGACATGAGGACACACATACACACACATGACTAGGGCTGGGTACCGTTAAACCATACCAGTACAGTATCGAAAAAATAATGAAGGTACTACCGGTATCGAAAAATAAATTGGTACCGAAAACTGGTACCGAAAAAATATTTATCGCTAGAAAGCAAATTTGTCTTCCTGGTGGGTCTGAGACTGCAAAGAAAGGGCTAAGGTGTTTCAGCTCAAATAAATGATAAAAACACTAAAAGAAATAGTATTTTATAGAATAAATGATCATTATTGTTCTGTTTTATGGTTCTACAACAAAACTAAAATCAAGCACGAGGATAAATGACTCGATTTGAGAATATTAGTCTTGTTTAGAGCAGTTTTGACTAGATTAGGCACATTTGCTACTGTCATCTAGATTATTTGGTTTATTTCATGACAATTTTAACTGATTCTAAGGTAATCTCACGTGAATTAGGGAAATAAAACTGCCCAAAGACCAATTTTCTTACCCCATTGGTAAATTCATTTCAATAAAAAAGGAACTAAGTAGAAATCTATTGAAGCAAGTCAAAACAAGTGGTTAGAATTAGGTCAAATGAGCCACTAAAACAGCTCAAATTTAGATAAATAAGATGAATTTGG
>OMNZ01031015.1:2966-13933 GCA_900303255.1 Lesueurigobius sanzi
GGCCTTACTCTTTTCACAGCTATGTTGTACCTTTGAGAGTGTGACTCAATCAGTGATGTTTAGTTTCCATATTCCTCAGTTGATCCTGGGACTGGAGGGCAGCCATTGCTACTGTTGCTGGAAATCAATGGCAGCTCTGTGTGGAGCCTGGCAGCTGAGTAGCAAATACAAACCAAATGAACTTTAGTCTATTAAAGAAACTGTGTTAACACCAAAGAAAAGTACTATGACAACATTGACATCAGATGCAACATGGTCCTAATTATCTTGTAACAACATTTAAGTATTATATGGGAGTCTACAGATGTATATTACACTTTAGACGTTCAAAAGGCAACGACACAATTAAAGTCACTTACAGCTGAATAAAAGCCTGAGCTTAGTCAGTCTTAGACTTTGATGTGTTAAATACAAGATCAGCAGATGACCAAAAGCAAACTTACCTTAGAGTTACAAACGCTGTCTTCGCTTTGGATTCTGCTCCACATTTGCGGAAAGGAACAATTAAGCTGTTGTACACTAGTAGTAATAGAGACAGCCCTCCTCCTCTGCCACATAGCTAAACACCGGCGAAGCAGCGACTTTCTTAGCTACAACTTCGTGTTTTGACCCACCGTAAACAAACCTATATTTGCGTCTGGGAGCGAGAGCTGACATCAAATCCTGTAAGGTATGTACATTTACTAGTGCTAAGCAAAGTCAGTGGAGTGTTACTTCAGTTTGATAGTTAGCTCTGAAATGGTCGAGAGCTGTCAGACCAGCTACAACCAGCTGAGTGCAAGCTCCGTGTGGCTAACATTAGCTTAAGCAGCGCTGATAAGTGGGTCGCGATATGACAGCTTTATATACAGTATGTGCACATTATTACGCACTACAGTAAACTTATGATGGAACTATTTATTATATCATATTGATCATTCAATCTGATAACTTCTTATCGTGACTTCCGAAACATCTCTTAACACATTTTTTTAAAGATATGGGAGTTGTAGTTTTTTAGACGCTTTGCCGCTTGCGTGTTTCCATAAAGAGCAAAATGCGACTTTCTTCTTCAACATCCTTTGCAGATGTTATTCTAGCAGTTAGCTAATACACATGAGTCATGATTGACAGCAGAGAAGCGAGTATAACTCTAAAAGTACCTTGATGGTGCTACTGTGTACTTGTTTTGGTCGTGTTGCGGTGGGTTATAAGCTCGCACTGCAAAAGTAGCAACCTGGATCGAGTTGTGGAAATCTCTCGTTACAAGTATCCGCTTCACATTGCGACATATTTGTTAAAAGTTAAGTGATCGAAGTTCGAACTAATAAACTGCCAAATTGTCTTACGCCAAAAGGCCTGTTGCTTATTAGCCTGAGGACTACACTTCCCATCTCACCTCGGAAGTGCTACGTAGCTTTGACGCGTGCGCATTTGCGTAGACTGAAATCAACTTGTTCAGCTTCAAGCCAAAACAGCCAGTAAAATGGTAGGTAAAATTCAAGACTAGCAAAGACAATATTATTCCTACCACGAACATACCGAATCAAAGAACCCGGCGGTCTTGTAGTATCAACCTCAATGTTTGTGTTTGTTGTGCGAGCAAGACGATGCCGTGTGCAAGGTGTCACTGTATCATGCTAATGCGTGCCCATAATAGGTCAGTGTACAGTAACCGTGGTTAGGTGTAATGTATATTTGGAGATATGATATTCCCACTGGGGCACGTAGCCTGCTTTTCCCTTCGTGGTTGCACGCCAGTAATCCACGGGTCACACTGGAGTCACTGGGATCAAACGCCCCCCCCCCCCCCCCCCCGCTGACATCAAAACTGGGTCGCTCTTGGTGCCTGGTGCTATTCCTTCCCATGTCGGGTCAAATCTGATGTAATGTGCAGCTTTCTGATCGGTTGTTTTGGTGCATAATCTGTTACAACTGGTTTCATCTGATTAGACTGAAATGAACAAATCACCCTCAGTTCTACTGCTATATTTTGTCAATGTTTTCTTTCTTTCACGAGGAGTGGGCGATATTATGAAAAATTCTCGTTATTTTGGGGGAAGTTCTCGATAACGATAATATGGATACATGTGCTGGAAAACTGTTTCATCAAAAAGTATTGAATAAACCTCAAAAGGGCAGAAAAACACTATAGTATGTTGAAGTATATTTCATTTGTATTCTTTTTTCTAGCTTTCTGTTGTTGATTTCCTGATTTTTGCATATCTTGTAGACAATATATTGCCCACCTGTCTAGTTTCTTGCAAAAATATTAAAGCTTTGACAGTTTAAGGCAATAATAAAACCAAACAGTGTTAAATTGTGCTGCAAAGCTTGAAATGTTAACTAATTATGAAGTAAAAAAAATAAATAAAAGCCACATACAGTCAAAGTATTGGTTGAGTATTTCCTTTCCCCTCATGAGTTTCCTCACATTTACCTGCAATGTTCCCACAGCATAAGCTAAAATCATCACAGAAGGACAAGGTACGTCAGTTTATGTCCTTCACACAAGCCGGCGAGAGGACAGCGATATACTGCCTGGCACAGAACGACTGGAAACTAGAAGTTGCAACAGACAACTACTTCCAACATCCTGAACAGTATAATAAAGAATACATGAAAACGTCAGTGGATCGCAAGAAGCTGGAGCAGCTCTACAACAGATATAAAGGTAAGGAATTATAATTACAATTATTTGCAATTGAATCAAAATGGCAGTTCAAGATTCAAGATTCAAGATTCTTTATTTGTCAAACCATGTGAATGGTTCGAAATTATGTTTCTCTCATCCTTGATTGTGGAGCGGGGGGAGGGGAAAGAGGGGAGGGAGGGGAGGGAGTTCAGCTTCCCGATGGCCCTGTGTACGAAACTGTTCCTCAGTCGACTGGAACTGACCCGCAGATTCCGCAGTCTCCTCCCTGAAATTTGAAATTCAAATGGGTCGTGCTTTAAGTGCTCTTGACAAATTTGAATCTGTCTGTAATTATGATTTAGTTTGATTGATAATATCTGTGGAAAGTATGACTTAAAGGGACTATACCTGATTTTTCATATTTTTTACATTACAAATAATGAAAAAGGGAGTGAGTAAAATAAATTGATAACTGCGGTCCAAACGCATTCCTAAAAATCAGGTATAGCCCCTTTAAAGGGTATATACCTGATTTTTTCCTAGTAGTGGAATGAAATTTGTTTTTTACTCCTTTTACTATATTGCAAACCCAGACATTTCTGGAAATAATATTGTATATCTACAGTAAGTATAAAGTATATTGTCAATTTTCATGAGTTTGCAGGCTAGTTTTCAAGCATTTCCATGACTATGACCCCGCCAGTTGTGAAATGTGTATATGAACTCATCTCAGAAACAAGAAGAATAATGATTTTACTCACTCCCTCTTTCATTATTTGTCATTTAAAAATAATTTGTGTATAGTATCTTTTAAGCAGGGTTTCCGCAGGGCATTAAAAAGTATTAAGTCATTAAATTAATTGTGCCAAAAATAAGGCCTTAAATGTCATTAAAAAGCATTAAACATAATTCAAACTGGCATTAAATCTAAAGTTCTGGGAAAATAATGAAATTGGCAGAATTAGCGTCTAGACAGCAGTTTTGGTAGAAATCATACTATATTTCTGGTCACAAGTTGTCCATTGTATCAAATTTTCTGTTGAATATGGAAATTGATATTAAAAACGCACCGATTTGTGGCGTTTACGGCATTAAAAATATAGTATTTGGGCATTAAAATGTCATTAAAAAGCATTAAATTTGACTTGCTGCCACCCGTATAAACCCTGTTAAGTGAAGTGGCAAGTTAAAGGGACTCTACGGAAGTTAAAATAAAAAAAATAGTATATTTTCCACCCCCTACATGCTCCAGCAATGTCCCGCGCTGTACTGTGAGCACCTATCCCACTCAATTGCCGCTATAAGCCTGCACTGTCACTCTAAAGTTGCGTGTTCCGCTGAGTCAGTCATTCACCAGCTTAACATGGAGACTGCAGTTACACGGACGGCCAGAGGTGGCAGTCACGAGTATGAAAATGATCAAACTCCGTTGAGTCCCTTTCAGGAAGAAAAGTTGGGAGAAAAGGGTTATTTTATTTACATTTTCATGTTGGTGACATAGATAGAGAGAAAGTTCCACAGAATTATAACTCATGCATTTCTGATTGGTATAATATGATTGGAAACCGTTATGGATTGTTTACCTCTACGTATGTCATTTTCAGTGCCCATGTCCAACAAGGAAGTGAAAAAATGTAACATTGCAAAAATGTCAAACCAGGGAAAACTGGTAAAACCTTAAGCTAAATCTTCAGAATAATGTAGGTGTTTTAGTGACAGTTTCTTCTGATGTGTCACATGCACTTTTTAAGTGTTGCAGTTCAGGAGCATTTAAACAATTGGAAGAAGAAAAAAAAAGAAGATTTTTATGTCAAACATTAATACTCATTTTCCAGGGCTTATTTAACATGTCCACTGTGAATTAATTTAAAAACATAAATTGTGAATCTAATCTCAGTCACAATACTTGAACAGCCCTATCCTCTGCTGTTGTTTGTCTGTATTTGTCATTGTGTATTCTGTCCCCCACAGACCCTCAAGATGAAAATAAAATAGGTGTTGATGGCATCCAGCAGTTCTGTGATGACCTGTTTCTGGATCCAGCGAGTATGAGCATCCTGGTCGTGGCCTGGAAGTTCAGAGCAGCCACACAGTGCGAGTTTAGTAAGAAGGAGTTTGTAGACGGCATGATGGAGCTGGGGTAAGACTGACAGCAGTGTATTCAAGGACATGTCACGTAATGGCCATTGACTTATGTTTGACCAAATGTTTTGTTTCTTGTAGCTGTGACAGCCCTGAAAAACTTAGAGCTATTCTTCCCCGACTAGAACAGGAGCTGAAAGACCCAGGGAAGTTTAAAGACTTCTACCAGTTCACTTTTAATTTTGCCAAAAATCCTGGACAGAAAGGCTTAGGTAAGTATAACACATCTCATACCCATATGCACTAACTATTAGCATTGTCTTGCTTTAGATCTAGAGATGGCTGTTGCCTACTGGAAATTAGTTTTGACCGGTCGCTTTAAGTTTCTAGACCTCTGGAATAAATTTATTACTGTAAGTACACATACAAAACCGGTCAAAAGTTTGGAAACACTCTTCTTATTTATTGTTTTCATTATTTATTTACAGTATGGATTCTCACTGAAGGCATTAAACTATGAATGAACACATGGACTTGGGTGGCAAACAAAAAAGCAAAAAATATATTCGTCAAAGAGCCTCCGTTTGCTTTGATGACTGCTTTACACTTTTGGCATTTTCTCAATGAGGTTCACAATGTTGTTACCAGGATGGTTCTCACTTCAGACTGTTGAAAACCACTCTGGGTCACTACCTTACCTTGAATAGAAAATGTCAAAAGTGTAGAAGGCCAGAATCTAAAAGTTATTTCATGCTTTTTATTTTCTACATAATGTCATGTGTTCATTCATAGTTTAATGGCTTCAGTGAGAGTCTACAATGTACATGGTATTGAAAATAAAGAAAAAACAAAGCATAAGAAGTGTTTCCAAACTTTTGACTGGTACTGTTAATTTCTTTTTGATATTTTTATTGTAAATGTTGTACTTCTTTTATGTTTCTTCTTGTTGTTTACAGGAGCATCATAAGCGATCTATACCTAAAGACACATGGAACCTCCTTTTAGACTTCGGCAACATGATAGCAGATGATATGTCAAACTATGATGAGGAAGGTTAGTCATTTAGTGTAGCGTTTACGATTACATTGAAAGGCATCATGTGTGAGGTGTTTTTCTTATTTCTTCAGGGGCGTGGCCTGTCCTCATAGATGACTTTGTGGAGTTTGCTCGGCCGATTGTGGGCGGTCGCAAACATGTCATGACATAATGTTGGTTCCCCTTTTATGCAACAGATAGATTTTATGTTTCCTGCAAATTTTGTACCAGATTTTATACAAATGAGCCAAAAAGAGACTACTTTTAAATGGGCCTGGCTGCAGCTTGATGTGGACATTAGCATGACATGCCTTGAAAAGGAAAGGAGCGCGGGAGCTTTTGGACTTCATAAGAGATGGATGGCCTGTGAAGCAGCCGCACTGGTCTTTCAGCGCTTTCTAGGGAATAAAAATCTGCAGATGAGGTGAAAGAGCAAAGATTTTTGAATGTTTCAGTAATCACACGCAGAGTGGTATTTGAATGTGTTTTTGTGTGTGTGGTATTATGGGGTGCAATTAGGATCTAGCTTTGTGTGTGAACAACGAGATGTTTTTATTCTGCAGCATGTCTGAGCTCGGCACCAGCAGTCACTACTGGTACAGTTTTACACTAAGTGTAGTCATAGGAATACATTTATTTATGACAGTGACATTCACAGTAATACAAATATCCTGTTTTTGATGCTACTGGGTTACATGTAACTGACTGTTTGCTGTTTTTCAGCTGATTATTTGCCAACTCTGCAAATTGCACTGATTAACACTTTGTTTTAGGTTTTTACAATTTTAGAGCAGGCTGCTCATAGCACAATTTCAGTTTACATGTTGAAAGGTTTTTAATCAACAAATGTTCCCATGTTGTGTGTTGTACTGATGGAGACAGCACTGTATCGACTCTATGGTATTTATAGAATCTCACAGTTACGTTATTGCCTCATTTGAGCCTTTAGAGGTCAACCATTGGCCATGTCATTTTAATAAGTGCCAATTTGGTCAAGTTTAAGATTAATTGGTATTAGGCATTTGAAACCGTTGTGCGGAAGCTTTAACCGACTGAAAGGACAATGGCAGAATTATCTATTAATCCATAATATCTGCTATTAGACTAACAAACAGCCCATATGGTTCAGATGTGGCAGTTCAAATCTTGGGTATTGAAATGTAAAGGTAAAAGTTTTAGCAGATATTTCTTTGCAAATTATCAATTATAATCATTTAAATAAAAATATTATGCATAATTTTGTATATTATACTGAATATTAGGTGAGCACTGCAGGTGTCTACAAACGTGTCAAAGTCAATTAACAAACTGTTGAACAAACTTATTGTCATAGTAATGTACACTGAAGTGGAGCAGGGAAACTAGTCTGTTATATGGTACATACAATATGGTACACACCAGCGTGTCTCACTGCATTTGTCCTGGACAGTATTATTTTTGTTGGCAGGGAAAGCTGAACCATTTATACAAGATATGCCAATAAAGCATGTTGTCTTAAAATGTTTTGTCAAACAGTATTTGACAGTCAACCATCACTTAAATAGCAAAAATAAAAATGGTTACCAACAAATACAATAGGTTGCTTTCATGTGACATCACAACTTTCTAAAGAGCCTATAATTGAGGTGGAGGGCAGGTATGCATTCAGTGCTGGGTAACTCAAAATGAAGATTTTTCGACATGGTTTATGAGCAATATCTAATTCCAGGGCCAATCCACATGAAACAAAAACTGTCACAAAGTCCAATGTCTTCCCTATGAACTATGGCCTAATTATTTTCTCATAAAGGTGTTCAAAAGTGGAAACAATATTCAAAAACATGTGCATGATGTTGGCCAGTACTTTCAGCCATAGAATAATAGATTTGTGAATCCAATCACCATCAAATAATTACCAGGAACAACATTTGTGAATTTTCTTTATTAAAATTTCTCATAGAGTTGTATTGGCCCCTGCCCTCCACCTGATATACAGTGTTATAACGTGAACGCAACCTATTGTTTTTTGTGCCAATAAACCTGCAATACACTATACACATGAGCCCTTTACAAACTCAGTTTGTGTGGTATTTTGTAACTTGATTCAAACTAATCTGTGGGAACACATCAGGTCTGCATTGTGCACCTTAATCGAGGTTGGCTTGGGGACAGTTGTTACTTATCAGGTTGCATTCCTAAAAGATAACATCATAATCTCAAAATGCTTTTGAGCACTAATAGTCCTGACAATAGGGGCAGCGTCAGGAATTGCATGTGCAGAAAACCTACCCCTAAACAATAAAGCTGTTCAGCTGATCCCATAATGTGAGCTTTATCCAGTGGCTTGAGGAAGTATTCATACCTCTGGGTCGGCTGTGGCATATGATCACATTTTGTCCAAGGGCAGGCTTATTTATTTCCAACAGACTCCATGGTGCCAGCCCTCCTGAAATTGAACAAAATGACTACAACATTAATTAAATTCATAAATCATAAATAATATACAATATATTATAAAAACTTTCGATAAAAGTAATGCTGGAACTAGAGACCAGCCTGGAGCCAGGTGGGAGCTGTGGAGGGTCATATTTGGGCCCCAGACCACCTATGGTGATTACTATTATTAATATAGGTTTATTTGATAGGGACAGAACAAAAAGCATTGTTACAACAACCGGTGCCATGACCATAGACCAAATACAGTACCTAACAGCTCATTTGAGATGACTACCGACCTTTGAGATGACTTCTGTTATGATATTGGGCGTTACAAAAATTTGTGAAATTGATTGATTGATTTGCAAACCTGGTCCCCGATCTGCAAAGCTGTGATATGGGTATTGATACTTATGTCACTATGAAAAGGAGTTCTTCCTTTTTTCATATTATTTCGCAACCTTAAATTTTCTATTTCTTTTGATCTAATAGTTTAATCATTTTAGTTGGAATGTGTATCTGAAATGTTACAGTGTAAAATGACCATTGTCTGCATGGCAACACTTCCCAAACCTGCAGTTCAGGAGACTGTAGATCACTGAGATGACCAAAGCTTATGTGAAAGAAGAGGCTGACCAACAGAGAAGAGGGGCATTAACTCGGGATGCTGCTCCATTCTTGTCCTCCTCCCTCGGGGCGTTGCGGATGTCATCGGGGTCCTGCGCCAGCTGACGGGCCAAACCCATGGATGGACCCACTGCCCAGCCCCTAAACCACTCCACGGGTCGCCAAAGAACTCCTAAAGCGCTGTGGAGCCATGGGGGGATTGCCTTTTTAGGAGACCCCTGCTCGCTGCCCCTCTCCACACCGCCCCACACAAAGACAGTGCTCCTGATAATGGCCAGCTTTTGTGTTGTTTGTAGTGACTGCTAATGGACTGGCGTTATGGACAGGTTCAAAGCTGGCATGGTTCTGGGGGCCGTGGGCGACGCTCTGGGCTATAGGAAGGGGCGATGGGAAGGGTGCGTCTCGGGGAAGAAGATCCAGGAGGAGCTGGCTTCTCTGGGGGGACTCGGGGCCCTCAAACTGGACCCTGACAACTGGCCCCTGAGTGACGCCACACTGATGCACATGACCACAGCTGAGGCCCTCGTCACAGGTATGGGGTTCATTTATTAAGAAGGTAGGTCCTAGAAGATGCTTGTCATCTGTCACTTGCAGCAGTGTTTGACAATATATTTTAATCTACTTTTAGTGTTAGTCTTAATGAAAAATGTAGTTTTAGTCCAAATTTAGTCATACACTGCAAAAAGTAATCTTTTTATCTCATTTTAAGTGTGATGAGATCTTTTTTTTTTTTTTATTTAAGTGTAAAAAAAAAACTTATATATAGCTACTCAAATCATGGGCAAATTTACTTATTTCACAAAAAAATTACAAATTTCTAGATTACTTTTTGCAGTGTGTAAATGAACTAAAATTTAGTCGACTAAATTTAAATCTAAAATGTATTTAGTTGACTCTATGATTATTGTATTCAAACATGTTTACAATAATGATTCTCTGCTTCATGGAGTTTCTCCCACATGAACAAAGCCCAGACCTGTTCCTTTGGCAATTACATTGATTGATATGAGGCTGGAAGTTCTGCTGTTTTTATTAACTTTTTAGTCAATAAAAATATCTTTAGATCTTTAGACTAGTCATAGTTTAGTCTCACTAACTACTTTTAATTTAGTCTTAGTCTAATTTTAGTTTTTTAGTAAATTCGGACCAGTCTACAAAATTAACATTGACCTGCAGTGATATCTATTGTCATGACAGATTTTATTAACCACTGACCAGTGATCGGGGTAACGCACTGCAAAAGCAACAAGTTACAGAAATATATTACCATTTCTGTAACGGAGGAAATAACATATTACTTAAACTAAATACTGGGATGTATTAGTCATTACAATTTCAGTAACTTGAGTTACAATTGCATTTCAATGGTTTGCATTGATTAAAAGTGAAAACAGAAACAATAAAAACACCCAAATGAAATCTGTCATACCAAGTCCAGTTGGATCCAGTAGAAGATCCACAGTTTGTGTTGATAGTGTCGAGAGATGGAAGGTGGAAACAGGTGAACAGGTGGACATTAGCATTTTGTGCTATAACCTGGCACCGAGCAGCTTTCCTGACTTTGTTCTTGGTCAATGTGAAATGGTATGGTATGGTATGTAAAAGCATACCATACCATACCATACCATACCATACACCAGACCATACAATACCATACCAGACCATACCATACCACACCATACTACACCATACCACACCATACCATACCATACACCAGACCATACAGTACCATACCATACACCAGACCAGACCAGACCATACCACACCGTACCGTACCGTACCAGACCAGACCATACCATACACCAGACCATACAGTACCATACCATACCAGACCAGACCAGACCACACCGTACCGTACCGTACCAGACCAGACCATACCATACACCAGACCATACAGTACCATACCATACCAGACCAGACCATACCACACCGTACCGTACCAGACCAGACCATACCACACCGTACTGTACCATACATACCGTACCGGACCAGACCAGACCAGACCAGACCAGACCATACCACACCGTACTGTACCAGACCAGACCAGACCAGACCAGACCAGACCAGACCAGACCATACCATACTGAGGACGGCAGAGGAAAAGGAGATCATCGACTGAAATGTTCTCACTAATTTCAATTTATATTTTGCTACAAGTAACTCAAAGTAGTGTAACTACTAGTAGTAGTGTTAC
>OMNZ01031021.1:0-12054 GCA_900303255.1 Lesueurigobius sanzi
TCTCTTTTGAAATCATAATGGAACAGAAACTACTCAAATGTCCCTGATCTAACGTTTACATGACCTTCAACAACTGCCAGGAAAATTGTTCATGAGCAAAGAAAAACTCACTTCAGCTAAAATACAGGACTCTCTGAAAAAAAAGATGTTTGTTTCAAGATGCACAATATGTAAACTTTTGATTTGGCTTGTTTCTAGTTGAAAAGTGTAAACAAACAGGTTTTTTGACAATAAATGGCTTCACGCATGAGTGAAACAAGGGTTTTTGTGTTATCATTCATATTCTATGAAATGCATAAGTTTACATGCCCTGACATTCTGTCCTGTATAAATTTAGGATTTTTAATGTCCTAAATTTCCTTTTTTTCCCTTTTCTTCATAAAATAACCACTTTACTTGTGTAAAAGTAAAACTATGATTAATACAGATCACCGGAAAACTAAGTCATACAAGTAGTCTGACTGTGAATGGACTGATGTGACTGTAAATATGTGATACCGTAGAAGAAACCAAAGAAAGAAATTGTAAGAATTTAACTGTAAAAAGGGGTAGGAAACATAAGTTTTTACTTCCACCTATTCCTTTTCGAATTATTTTCTTTTCTTTTTTCCTTTTATTGGACTGTATAACTGTACTGATAATTCGAAATAAAGACTACTACTACTACTAGTACAAAACCATGAAAAACTGAAGAAACAAAAACTTATACTACATATATCTTCTGAAAATGGTTTTCTCTATAGGTGGTGGAACTGGCCTCTATCCAGGTTTATACCCTTACTCTGGTCCCTATTATGGTAAGCGCTACAGTCCTACAGTTATTTAAAATATTATTACTGTTATATTTTGCTGTTACCTGCTTTTCAGGTCCGTACAGCAGTGGAACAAATGTTGGGACTGGAGTTGTGCCAGGAGCCAAACCATTAAAACCTCCAGGTGTGTGTGTTAAATTATTATGTTATTTGTGTTGCGTCAACTATTTATTTATTTATTTGTTTGTTTAGTTGTAGGTGGAGCTGGAGCTGGAGGTGGAGGTGGAATTGGAATACCACTGACAGCGGGTGGTTATCAAGGTCAGTAACTTTATTTGGATTTGAATGTTTGTGACAGAGTTTGTTCACAGACTAAGGCCTAACATTTTACTCCGGTCCAGTTAGACTGAAAAAGGCACATTTCAGTTTATATTTGACTTATTTGTCCCCTCAGTTTCAATTGCATTAGAGCCAGTGGTGAGCTAAGTACTTCATTTCATTACTTGAGTAAAAGTACAGATACAGCTACAGAGGTATTGTATTTGTATATCTGACCTTTCTGTAACTGACACAGGAGATGTGAGCATGATGTGCTGTACCAGAAACAAATTCCACCAACTCTGTTGTGTGGCCATTAATAAATGATTCTGATTCTACGGGTCAAATATTACTCCAATGAAAGTGAAAGTTGCCCAGGGAAAAGTTAAAGTACTGAAGTATTTACTGTATAAAGTTCTCAAGTATTTGAAGTAAAAAGTGCATTTCATTTTAAATGAAATATGTTTCAAGTTCAAAAACATGAAACATATGAATATAAATACTTCTGAAGATGTATTTGAGTCTTTTCCTCTTCAGTTCACTCTGTGAGTCAGTTTAACTCGTGCAGATATAAATGACCAAAGAATTGAAAAACAACAGATATATTCAGACTAAATTAGTAAATACTTGAGACAAACCATTGTATGGACAGCGGCATTGAATTATACATCTGCACAGCGCCACCTTCTGTACTGGAGTTGACATGATAATGATATTAAATCAGAGAAAAAACCATGATGCGACCAACTCATCTGCACTCTGTAAGTAACGCGTAACAAGAGTTTTTTCCTACAAATGTTGGGGAGTTGAAAGTATTATATTTGTTTATCAAATGTAGTTGTGTAAAAGCAATAAGTTGTCAACAAAAAATGCTACTCAAGTAAACTACAGATCCTCAAAAACTCTACTTAAGTACAGTACTTAAGTAAATTGACTTCATTACTGCCCACCACTGATTACAACATTACTCTAAGTATCTCTCTTTGCACCCCTTTGAAACTATGTTGTACCTTCAGTCAGTTTTTTGGACACAGAGCTGTTTAATCCTTATTTGAACTTTTTGAATTGCATAGAAATACATTTGTGTTCTGCCTTATGATCAGAGTGACAGTTATTCTGGGGATGCGATTGCGCTCGACTTCCTGTTGAGGAAAATGACCCATGTGATGATAAGGCTCCCTGTGGACAGTCCACACAGTTTACAGTCTGTCTCTGTCAGACGTGATGTTCCTGTTATAGTTTTATGTATATCATCCAGACATCCAAAATGTTTACTCAAGTAAGAGTAACGTTACATTAAAATCATTTCAGGCACATTTCATTGTTTGATGTTTGATATTGATTTGTTTTGGGTTTGTACCGACCTCTGGGACGACTCCTGTTGTGATATCGGGCGTTACAAAAACTGATTGATTGATTTCAGGTAGAAGTAAAAAGTAGTGGCCTAAATAATTATTCAAGTAAGAGTAAAAAATAAGGAAATACTACTAGTACTGAAAGAGTAGTGGTTTATGTTTCAATAGTGACATAAATTATGAGAAACAAAAAAAGAGAATACCAAAAAAAGAGAATACCAAAAATAAGCAATTCCGAAGAATAAGGTGCAAGTACTCAAGTAAGAGTACAGATACTTCTTTATAATATTACTCAAGTAGATGAAGTACTGTGGATGAAGGTTACTCAAGTATGTGTAATAAACAGAGATGTAAATGTAAGTAGTACTCGCTTACATTAACTCAAGTACATGTATTTTTATTTTTATTTTTGCAGGAGGACTTGCGGGGGCTGGAGCCGGAGCTAAACCACCCAAACCAGGTCTGTGATGCCTGATTGATTAAGACATGATTCAAAAGTTTGTCCGAGGTTGCATTTAAACTTTGATAAGCTAGATATTGTTACTAAATTGCATGACTGTAGTACCCATTGGTAAATTGGTATTTTAAAAATACTTTCAGGTTATGGCAATCTTGGTGGAGGCGGGGTTTATCCAGGAGGTACGTTTTTCTACATTTCATTTTAATATTATCTTATATTTATGGAAGTATAACCAATTTTCTAAAGTTTTGTCATCATTTACAAAGTACATGTAATGTTTATTTTTATTTGACAGCTGTAGCTCCGGGTGTTCCAGGATACGGAGCAGGTTATCCACAGTATTATCCAGGTATATACTCATCTATGCGTATCATTTTAGTTTGTGTAAGGACACTTACTACTATACTGACCAGAGCATGTCATTAGGAGATTTAGTTAAAACAAAATATAGTACATATCTTATGTATTAGTACAAATATGTTCATGTTGTGTGCTGTAACAAACACAAATATGAATCTTTTCATCCTTGCTCAGGACGTGGATTAGTGCCATGCGCACACAAAGGTAATTCAGCAGAAGTAAAGAAAGAGCAAGACTTCTCTAACACGCTGCCAATGAAGCTAAAAGACATAAGGAGAAGGAGAGGAAACGTTCTCCCCAATTTAAAAACAAAACAAAATACATACAACCATTAAATAACAATGAAATAATTCAACTTAGCAGTCTCCTTCTCATTATGTGAGACACAATTACATAGTAGCTTCAGCTTTGTCTTTGGGTTTCTCCCACCATGTATTATTAGAATAATCACTCACATACTCCTCACATTGAGTAACCTGGAAAAAGCCAGATTGATATTAATGTGCAAATGTCATGATCACATCAATACCAATCTAGAAAGACTCTGGTTTAAATCATTCAGGAAAAGAACAGACTTTTGTGGGAATAATTTGCTGCTGATTGGATCAAGCGCACCCCTTTTAGCCCAGTTAGTCTCAAGACGTAACTAAACAAAATTGTTTTTTTAAATGGTACTTGTGTTTGTAAGTCTGTAGCAACAACAGCTGTTGAAAAGCCTGCAAAAAGACTGAATAATAAGATAAAGAATATTTGGTTGTAAAATGTGGTGTGTAATGAGAGTGAGGGCTCCTGTTCCTTCAGCAGTCTGCAGCTTTGAAAGCTAACACAGCTTTATGGCACACAATAAAGTTAATAGGTGTTTCAATATACAGTATTATTCATTTTAAACTGCATACTTTCTGTGTGTCAAGGTGGATATGTTCCAGCTCCTCTGACTCCTCAACAAGGTACCATACACCAAGCTCTCAAATATTTGCTTTGGATGCACGGCAGATGGCTTGTCTTCTCCATTTTAATCTGTTTTCCTGAAGATTAATGCATTGAGGATTAGCTCAAGGAAAGCGCATCTGTTTTCTTATGAAGCAGCTCTGCAACAGACTTGGACATTACTCAGTCTTTATTATTGAATAAAATTTTTAATTCTTGTGATTTTTCAGCTAAAGCTGCAAAGTATGGTCATCTTCAGGGCTTCCTTGGTGGTGGAGGAGGAGTCTATAGAGGTATACACAATAATCTATAAAAAATATGCAAAACATTTTAAAGACGGTGTATGTACATGTGTAAATATAAACAACTTTTACTCATGTTGTATCTTGTGCTGCAGGTCCTGCTGCAGGGTGCCAGGGAAAATACTGTGGGAGGAGGAAGTAGAGGATCTCTAGAGAATTAGAGTGACCTCAAA
Organism: Lesueurigobius sanzi; assembly: GCA_900303255.1. Lineage (NCBI taxonomy): Eukaryota > Metazoa > Chordata > Actinopteri > Gobiiformes > Gobiidae > Lesueurigobius > Lesueurigobius sanzi. The sequence goes on from OMNZ01031021.1 coordinate 4,648, forward strand.
ACATGGTGCTACTGCATGAACGAGAATGTACATTTTATATAAGACAAAACAACCATATAAGAAATTGTAAAGATGTTTTACTTGTGTATGAGGTTAGTCCTTGTTCAGACCCACCGACCTAGAATTTTTTTTTGCAGACTTGACGTTTTGCCTGTGTCCTAATGGGACGTGTGCTACTTGCGCTTTTACGACCATAGGTCATCTTTTGTTGCAATGCCTGCTTCGCTTTACAGTATGTGTGTGTATGTTGACACATAAGTATTGTGTATGTAGCTGAACTATGGAGTATTTGGCGCTTTAATCCCACTGCTGCAGATGTCACAGAGTGTGTTTTCGGGCTGTAATGTCACACAGATTAACATGTACACAATTGTCCGAAACCTGATGAAGTTAAGCCACTCTGTGCGTTCTTTATAGATTCATCTTTTCTGCAGCTATTTTTAGTCCTGCTGGGTCTAAATCAGTGGGAAACTGGGTTTGGGCCAACCCATCTGCTCTCTAACAGCACCCATTTGGTTGCTATGCGTTTCCTGAGCAGTAATGACAATATCATCAACTTACACTTGCTGTCGTTGATTCTAAGCTGACAAACTCATTCATATTTCATTCATAATCTGATTCTGATTCCACTTTGTGGAAATGTATTTTTTATATTTGGATCTTCACAGTTCAGCTTCAACTGGCTTTTAAAGTGTATTCCTCTCTACAATTATGTCAGGAAATATTTACCCTTGTGTTACCTGCCATTATATGGTTATTATCCCACATCATGCATTGACTCATAGCTTTGTTGTTATCAGGAATTGTGAATAGAAACATTGTACTGTTCAAAGTATCTTATATAAATGATCATTCTTTATAGCCATATTTAAAAGCCACATGCTCATATTGTTTTATTTTTGAGAAAAGCTTTACTGACCAAAGGTTCATGATGCTGTTGCCAAGTGACAATGTTTCTAAAACTGTGTACTGTATTTTGTACTAATTTGATATTTGCTGGCTTCAGTTCATTACTGTGCCATGTAAGAACTGACTTTTAGTCAGGTTGTCCTGTGTGCCGTGGAATACTTTTCATCTTTATTTAAAGCTGTTTTATAAGGGGGAACAGTGTGGTTTTGCACTTTTTATATCCACGACACACCGGATACACAAACTGTATTTGCTCCAAGGAATAATATAATAAAACTCCTTTAAATAATGTCTGTGGATTCTTGTTTCTAGTATGCACTTTACACAGTAGCAGAGGGTGCAGCTTAAACACAGAATGCATCTTTAAAAAATAATGCCTTAAATGAGCAGCCACTATCCTCTCTTTGAGTTTTTAATGAACAAATGTCTGGCTCTCTTCTTGTTGATAAAGACAATTTAGCACAGTCTAATTACTGATCCAAATGTATCACTTTAGGGTTGATTAATAACAACTGACCATTTTAATTTGGAAGTGGTGCAGACCCTGTCTCTGCCCCGCCTTTCGGGTAGGACGTGCTCTGGTTGGCCAGCTGCAGCTTCCTTTGGCCGAGCAGGCGACTCCATTGGCCCGCGGTGCTCTTGAATCCAGCGCCGCAGAAACGTGCCTCTGGATCAGCAGGAAGCCGAGCAGAGTGCCGCCTACACCGAGGCACAGATAACACCGCTGGGCTGCGCTGGGAGCAACATCGGACAGCGGTATTCTGCGGACCAGAGGCGACCCCGTGGCTCTCCCTGAGCTCGGTGACAGACGGTGGATGAGGTTGATGCTGCTGTGCTGCACCTGGAAGAACGAACGCATGGGAGAGGAGGAAGGTACGGAGCAGGGTGTTTCTGAGTGTTTACCGCGGCAGGGCTCGATGCGGAGGAGCATCACCTCCCAAATGAATGCAAACACAGGCGTTCATTGCATTCGTCCCTTTAACAGCTTCTTCTTTTATCTTGCAAAAATGTAGTAGAAACAAAATAGCGCAGAGGCGAGGAGAGCGTATTAGATATGTAGCCTTGTTTTCTGCAAAAATGATGCTCCCATCTTCGCAGCTTCTCTGTTACCAGGCAGTTTTATTTTCATGTGTGTCGATGTAAGAATAAAAGTCTTCGAAAATGAGCCTTTCACGTCTATGATTATAAAAACAGAGCAGGCTAACTTTTGCTTTTAATTTACACATGGTAAGTAGTAACTTTTTGGAAAATATGAGGGGTGATATCGATTTTGTTGTCAATTTTGTTTGGTGAGTTAGATGCAAATTATTATTCTGTATGAATCTGTTTTCTATGAACATTGCAACATTTAATTGCAGTAATAATATTAGTACATTGGTTTTATATTGCACTTTTCTAGACATTCAAAGACGCTTTACATTGCATCGATTCTGATAGTGAATGAATACTGGTTGGGGCAGAATAACTGTCAATATCAAAAATATAATTGATATGTAAATTGTCCTGTGCCTGTCCCTATGATTAATTACTGAGTATTACTTAAGTAGTCTTTAAATAATGTAGGTGATAGCCCGAGAGCTTACATATTTTGTATCTTGAGTCTACATTTTGTGGATGATGGCCAAACAGTCATTAAAAAGTCATGTGAAATAATGGGATGTGAGTGGGGACCAGAGCTCAAAACAGACCTACCTCATGACAAATGCAATCAATAAAGTCACTGCAGCAACTGCTGACAGAGCATGCAAGTAAAACTAAAATGCAAAAGCTTCTGCAACTTCCCATTAAAAGCCTAATGCAGCCTATATACAGTTAGACAAAGAACACTTCCCTGTGGTTGGGTGATAAAGTACAAGACCACCAAGCTCATCCTAATGTTTCCATATGTCCATATGTGTCCATACTAAAGTATGAGTCACCATCACAGCTTTAATGCTGTAAGTTTACATCTCAGCGGAGTGACACCTCATTATTTATGTTAATGTAGGTGATGTACTTCAGGCAGATTTATTACACTCTTCCACATCTATCTCCACGCCAGAACACCTTTCTGTATTAGCAAAAGAGAAATACAAACATCCAGGTGTGTTCTTGCTTTGACTGAAGGGTCCTCATGACCCATCCAAACCTATACAACATCTGTATCAATTATTATCCACCTTTATGTATCGTTTGGGGCAGTATAACTGCGTTACAACTAGCAGGCCACAACACAGGCTTCAACATATCACGTCCAAAGTAGCTGTATGCATTGCACAGCTGATGTAATTCCTGAGAGTGATATAACATTTTAAGATATTCAGTGTTTAAAGATATGGGTAAATGCCTCCATGCCATCTGTTGACAGTAACATCATGCTTTTGTTCAGCGTGTACTGGCACATTTCTGAACTGATGTGATTTACATTGCAGACACAGCGAGGAAAAGCATGATATCTAAGAGCCACGCATTATCAAACTAAAATTCAATAGACCATTACACGGCTGCATTCCCTTTGACCCATGTGAGGTGTGCTTGTGTGCAGCTGGGGGAAGCCTGCCTGTCTGCGCGGGATGCAAAGAGACTATCTACGATGAGCAGTATCTCCAGGCCCTCAACACTGACTGGCACACCGTCTGCTTCAGGTATGACAAAAACTCATTAACGGGGGAATGTAAGATGATCTGTTTCATCTGTAATTTCTCCAATATTAATTTAATGGATATACATTGAGTGACACATGTCGTATTCATTTAATTTATTACTGTGGTACTACCTGTCAGGAACTATTTTTCCTTAGTGGAAGGATATGAGTGCAATTATAAAAGTCTGAGGCAGACTTTGTTTGCTGTTTGTCTGTGATATTTAATAAATTGACCTGATGAGCTATTCCATTGCTGGGTACCGTTAAATTTTTTTTTTACAATCAACAATACTTGGTTTACGATGTGTTAACGATACCTATACTAAACTATTAGTCATCTAGAACCATAAAACAGAACAATAAGGCAAATTCATTCCGTAAAAGACTGTTTTTTTCATGTTTTCATCATTTATTTTAGCTGAAACAGCCAAGTAACTGTCTTTAGTGCTGTCTCAGGACCCAACAGGCTCCCACGATTGCACACACAGCCGTTGTGTCTTTGTGCAAGACACTTCACCCACATTGCCTAGTGCTTTGAGTACCTGCGCTATATAAATATATATATATATATATATAAGAGCGCTATATTAACAAAAAATACATAAACTGCAATATTTTAGTCATTATAGTCAGATCGCACTAATCTTTGAAATGTAATTTTGAGAGCCCCGGTTGAATCTTGTTACTGTGTGAGCTGACAGACAAAGCACTGATGCTGTGGAAACTCACCACACAGTGTGTCATTAATGATTTCCCCTGGCCGGATGTTTGAATGAGAAATCTGAGTAGAGGATCTGGGAGAAGAGTCTACAATGGTTTTGTGGTGTGTGTTTCTGTGGCACTTCTGACATTAAGGTCAATCTTTGTGATTTTGCCCTCTAAGGTTTCATTTATCAACACGGACAAATATGTCAATTCAAATCAATCATCTTTTGATCAATTATCTTTGATCTATTGTCAGTTCTACTGCCTGGTAAAGCATAAGCAGACAATCAAAATGTTGTGTCTCTCACACCAGTGATAAATAAAAAGACAATAGTACCAGGATGAATGAGAGATTGAGTATGAATGTGGTAGAACGGATGGAAATTAGCCCAAGGTGACAATCCAGTGTGGCGTGTTTACATGCGTGTCTCATGTGCATGCACTGTCCCAACCAAATAAACAAAACAAATATGAGCACAAAAGGGGACAGCAGAGAGAGGGAAGGGGAGAGTTCAGCTTCCTGAATTGAATTGTTAAACTTCCAGAAAAAAGTGTCATCTCTGGCAATGTGTGCCAATTCAACAAGAAGCTTGTGGGCCACCAAAAATTGTTTAGAGGGCCGCATTTGGCCCCCGGGCCGCACTTTGGTTCACCCCTGATGTAGCTGTGATTTGGGTCCCCATTTCCACACCACCATGTCATGTTATTGCCATGTTATTGGTTGTAAACACATTGATTACATCACAATTCAATTTAAATGTTGCTATTTGGACAGTCAACTTCAGTCCTACTGTGAAGTTAATATGTTTGAAATGGAAACGTAGGCTGAAGAAAGAAACAGTGTGCCGCTGGTTAATAATTGCTGATACAAATTCAAGCTCATGCAAGAAGATAATGCTGCTTGTGATAGAATAAGGCTGTCAGAATGGGCTTTAATCTGATATGGTGCTGCACAATCATAATATTAGGCAATTTAGATGATACAGTATATGTTTGTATGCGTTTGCAGACACATTGCTGCAATATCCTTTCACTAAAATGTTTCCTGGATGTTCCCCTGTGGGGAAATCATGTTTTTGACCCAGTTTCAAATCCACGAGGAGAGCAGGATTGTCATGAAATAGCAGGATTTAATACCGCTTACTTGTCTGACAAGAGCTGTGTGGAAAATTGGCCGGTGACAGCGGGGAAAGGGGCTTACATCCAAACAAAACACGAGCTGGATGAGACGGTGCAGCTGCAAGCCCAGAGCTGCAATGGTGCATTACTCCAGCAGACATGAGGGGAATGGAAAAGAGTTCAGTGATGTTTATACTCTGCAGATAGTCCCAAAGGTCAAACAAAAGCCACAAAACATCTATATATTCATGAGTTAGGCATGGAAAAGTGCTGGCAATGTGTCTTCAATAGGGATAAAAAGATAACGTTTCTTTAGGTGATAAGTGACGTTAGCCAGTCAACTATAGCTTGAAAGTTTATTGCGGGAAAAGCATTAGTAGCATTAAACTAGAAAAGTATGGATTCATCATTAAAATCCAAGAATAGTGTCTGCAATTTATTATTGCAACCAAAAAATGAGAAGAACAATTATTGAAAGTTTTTACAGCTATGTTTATTGTAATGCCCAAATACATTTTTAATGCCACAAACCAAAATATTCCATGAATGACAGCAAATTTTGATTAAATAGTTTTTTAATGACATTTAAAATAAAAAACATTAAATAAAAATATTTTATTCTATGACAGATATTGTTGAAAAATATCTAAAACATGAACAAACGTTTGGTATGCCCTGATGAAGACCGCGTTAGATCGAAGCGCGTTGGTGTCCCGCATCTAAACACGAGACCTTTTTTTTGCATCAGAGTGCCTCAGACTTGTTGGTATTGCCCTTTGGAGAGTACCTTGCACTACACCAGGTTTGTAGTCTTCTATGTTAGTCTTCATGAACAAACGTGACTTTGCTGTGAGTGGCTCATGTCTCCTAAAATCTGACTACTGGGAGCGGGGACATCTCCAGCTTGTCTCCTTCAAGATGGTGACTGAGATTTAAGCCACCATCTTGAAGGAGACAAGATGGCGACTGAGATTTAAGACGAGACACAGCAGGTGAAATCATCGATTTTTCATGGAGTGGGCGGTTTCAAGATTCCTGCATAGTTTGCTCCCGAAACATCGTAGCTACCATGTTCATTAAAATTAAAAAATACAGTATATGATAATATCCTCTCTGGGACAAGCCAGTGAAGACAACAACATGCGCTGGGCAGAAGCTACTATACTTTAAAGCCAATTTTCAGCGACTCGCATTTTCATTTTACTCTTACATCAAGATCTGTAGTAGCACCTACAGACTCCAAACTTTGCAGGCTTAACAATATTCTGAAGATTTGTTCAGAGGGATATTTTAAAAATTTAATTCCTAGCCTGATTTATTGAGTTTCGAATCCTAAAAAGCAAGGCAAAATTTGGATTTATTCACTAATAAGTCGTAGTAACAAGATATCCAACATCCTCTCTGAACAAAATTTTAACTAATTGAGTTGGCCTGTGCCGAGGCCAACTCCACCACAGGCCTCGGCACAGGCCCCAGCACAGGCCTCACCATCGCCGGCCTGGAACCCCCATGCTACATCTACACCCTCCAAAGATTGGTCATTCTCGCCCCCACAGTCACCAAGGGCTTTTCCTGACCATTTTGAAAGCTTGGTGAAATCAGGGATCAAAATGATTCCCCTCACTCCAGACATATCAAGATCAAGGATTCTATCTTCAAAGAAATATCACGCCCCTCTCCCTCCCTCGCCTGTTTCACCAACTAAGGCCCCCCCGGCTCGGCCGCCACCACCGGCGCCTTCAGCTGTTATCTCCAGCAGCGTCATCTCTGCTGTCTAGGACGCTAAGGGCCTCTGCGTTGCTACCATCCATAGCAAATCTGACCGGAGGTCCAGGGAGGAAGAGTTGTATTCTAAAATCACTACTGTCAGAACACATAGATTAGACAACAGAAGGACAGACAGACTGTCCCATCCCAGAAATCTTATCCATATCGCCTGCAAGAAGAATACATCTAGTCCAAAGCAGATTAACCTCAAACACGCTGTGCTCAATGTCAGGTCTTTAACCAACAAGTCGTTTTTAATTAATAGTTTTATTTCCTCTAATAAA
>OMNZ01031025.1:15731-27199 GCA_900303255.1 Lesueurigobius sanzi
CTTAGAACTTAGCCCAGGGTGAGACAATACAGAGGTAACGAGCCATATTAAGTATGAATAGGCTAAGATGTTTTCCAAGAGAGTACCAAGAGAGGAGGGACTTAGAGGTTAACTCCTCCTTCTGGTGTACTCTTAAGAGTGTGCTCAAGTTGTTATTAAGCTGATGACAATCTTTGGATCAAAACGTCCTACACTTCAACTACAGAGTACAGATGAAGACTGAAGAATCTTTGCCTACGATGGACAACTCCTGTATGACTGAGAACCTACACAGATGAATTAATGAAGGATAAAAAACGCTCACAACAGACCTTTTACAACCATGTCTGTCAAAATAACTGAGAAAAATGATCCCTTGCGAAACCACTGGCGACGATATTTTTCATATGGCAAGAAATACATAGCAAAATCACTTCCATCTGACTGAGATTTACACATTTTTTGCAAACACAAATACAAAGTAACTATTAAAAAAAAGTGCAAAAGTTCAGTTTTCATAGGATACTCCTAACATTGGTGAAAATGTTGGCTTCTTTAGATCTTATTTTGACAAAACTTTCTGTGGAAAAAGTACTTTTTTCTTGTTAAAAAAATAAAAACAGTGATATAACCCAACATACAGTATCTGTGACTACTACACTTCTGAATGCATCAAAAGTACACCGAAGAAAATTCCTAGTCTGTGAAAATTGCAGAACAAAACAATTAACTCAAGTACTGCAGGTTTTCATGTGAGAGGTACATACTATACGTAGGTTAACAATATACATCATATACTCTCTGTCATGTTATTTCTTTAATGTACAGTACAGTTTAATTGTTATTTTATGTTTGTCTTAATGTTCTTGTACAATTGCATAATGCAATTGAAACCTTTTAAAGGACCCCAGGAAGACTAGCAGCCATTAAATGGCCAGCTAATAGGGATCCTAATAAAAAATAAACAATAACAGGGAGCATTCCTATGGAATGTAAGCTATTGCAATGTCATATTGCAATATTCAAGACAGTTATTGAATATCACATGTTTTTGTCAGGCTTGGTTAGGGTTAGTGAGGATTAAGGTAAAGCTCAGAGGCTCAGAGGTGTGAAACATAGAAATACAGTAGGTGCTTAGGGAATATAGAGTCTCTCATTGGCTGAACATGGTGGTGTCTATGTTCCCCTGTCCAGAGAGATCAGTGAACATCGGTACCAGACGACTACACACCTGGTTCTCTGCGTCTGTGTCTGATCATAACGTTGCTGTTTCTTGGCCAGATTACCATTGTAAAGAATAATTGGTTCTCAGTGGTTTACATAAGAAAATTAAGGTTAAATTAAGGGCAAGGTATGGCAGTGGTGACACATACTGTAGACACAGCTCAACATCCAAGCCCAAGTAAGTGCCTGGAGGTTTTGTGTGAAGTGTCATCAAATTTGCTTCCATTTGTGCTCCCATTAAGTCAGCCAAAGCTAACTGCTTCTACTGCAGGCCAGCTAAAGAGGCTTCATGATTAGTATGAGTTAGATAGCATTATACACTTGCTGCTTACCTTAACCTTGTCCTAAAAAACTTATAACTAGCAGAAAAGCAGGATGATAAAAGAGTAAAGGATTGTGGGATTCAAAACCAAAAATGTAGGCTGTTTGAAAATGAATAACAACTAGTGGTCACATGGAGTACTGCAACACCAAAGATACATCGATGCAGAAGGATGTTCAGACTCCAAAACACTACTCTGGTCATTTTTTATGTAGTATACTAAGAACTGACACTAGACAAATCGCAAGTACAGTATTACGTAAAATTAGCACATGCGTTTTTTTGCACCTCACTTATAATTAGAAACTGTTTATTACGAGTGGCACAAATCTGATATAAATCAGTTTGTGCTGTTGCCTTTTAGCGTTTATAGGAGACAAAAATTTTAACTACACCTGCTATTTAGCATGCACTATCACTATGACCAAAAATGAGGACAGAAACGACCGACCACGAGATCCAGGCTGCACACAGTCCACAAACTTTATCCAGAAACTCGGAAGGGCATCTGAGCTTCTGTTTTATGTTGCATCTACAACATTTACTGTAACAGTGAAGGATATAACAGTGGAGACTGAAAAGTCACTGCAATGTCGCACTTCACATCACAACTTTTTTCATTTCCTAATTTTTACCTTTTTCTGTAAATATGTGGCCAATATTTATCAAATAAAGAGCGATCAGAAACTTGAGAAGAGCACTACAACCACGACCTGCTGGTGACACTTTTCTAACCTGTGCCTCGGTTTGACGCTGCTCTGAGCAAAGCACCTACACGGCGCATTAGAAAGAGAGAGAGGGATAAAGTTACCCAGCTGGGAAGTAAACTATTTGATTTGGACAGGGCAACTCACAGATATGCTGCTGGATCAATTCTTATCATAAGATGAGACAAAATTGTCACCAAAACAAAAGTTGCCTAGCACAAAGCTGCTGACTGATAATGTTTTTTTTTTTTATTTAAGGAGGAAAATGAGAATATCTGGTCACCCTACGTAAATGCCCAGTATGACTTCATAGCATATACTGTATATATTTGGCCCAATCCAGGAAATGTTTCTGATTTTGCCCTCATGGTGACCCCATGAGGAGATAGGAAAAACTCAGAATTACTTAACAACACTTTATTTTATTGAAAGCCCTATATTTTGGCATAATGAAAACCTTGATTCAGTCACTAACTCCAAAGGGGTCTGTTTTTACAGCTCACGGACTAAAACATAATTTTGTTCATGATAACAAGGATGTTACACGAATCAGCAACACTTCCTGGATTCACCCATTTGTATACGTATGTTAGTATGTAAACAAAAAATAAACAATTTTGGAGTAGTAGCTTTGACTCATCTTCAGAAAAACATAGAAAATCTGTAGAATAAATAGTACCAATACCATTCTGTGGCCCCTTGCATGAACCTGATATACCACAAATAATCGAATACTTGAATACATTGCCTTAATGAACTCTGTGTTACTTTTAATCTCAATTCTGTTGCCCTATGTATAAACCTGATACACCACATGAATGTTGATCTGACAAAATTGAGATTAAAAGTAACGCCGCGTTCATTAACACAATGTATTCAAGTATTTGAGTATTTGTGGTATATCAGGTTCATGCATGGGGCCACAGAATGAATACATTGACAATATCCGGCATTGAAAGAGTGAACAAAACAAAGCAGCTACAATCATTTCGTCCTCTTCCTATTTCATCAGAGTCAAAGATAAGGTAACTGACCCAAACGTTAAATTAGACTTTATTTCCTTGTTTATTACCATTTTGATTTAATATTGTTGCATTGTCCATCTCTCTATCTCCTCTCCTTCCTCTCTCGATCTCGTTAATAACGTTTGAACAGAAATGCAGCGGGGGCCGATCAATAGCCCCCGCCTGGCTCGGGACACTACTGGCTCTTTCATTCATTTGGAGTTTTACCGCTTCTTGTATCAGTTGCCTCTGCAGTCTTCGTAACAAGTCGATATCTGAAATCTAGCTTAGCCAAGACAAAAGAAGGGGGAAAAAAAGAAAAGGAAAAGGCTAAAAAGTCTGTTCCCTTCAACGTTACTCCATCTCGCCGTTCCACTAATGCACTCGTGTCATCTGGGAGTTGCACGGCATAGTGCAAGCTAACAAAAATCCACGGTGACGGCAACACGCTCCCTCCCTCTCTCTCTCTCACTCCCTTTAAAACGTCAGGCTAATTGATTTTTTTTTTTTCTTCACTACATCTGGCTATATGCGATGATTCATGGGATGCAAAAAAAGTGCAATTGCAAGAAAATCATTGGTTTATTGGCACAGTCTATCAATTTGTAGTGACAAATTTCCACATAAGACTGAGGGACGTTAACTACCAATGAATGGCATGGAGTGGGAACGCTTTTAGGGAGCTTAGAGCATAAAAATATAAAAAGAAATCTTGGGGCAGGGCTACAATGTTTGGAAAATAAATAAATATGTTACAAACTTCCTAAAATGGGTCCCATATTGTTATTTATCAAGTTACATTAAGTCAATTTGGCTATAGTTGGCATTTCCCAAACCTTTTGAACCAATTTCACCTATTAGCAAGTTTCTCAAAGTTTCCAAAGCCAATTATGAAGTTAAACTGTTTACTGATTATGAAAGACATTTTAAATAAGAGACTTAATTGTCATGTAACTAAAGTTTAGCTGTGGGAGTTGTCTAGCAAGTTGTATTATTCGATCTTGATCATAAACAAAGCTATACCTTTTCTCAGAGCCCATCTCCATTTAGACCTCCCCATGTCAAAATATTGCAATGGTGACCTAAATCTGACCTCACTTGCATCAAATGTGACTATATTTTGGCATGAAACCTTGGTAAACAAGCGCACATCCGCATCCACTGTAGATCACCGAGCCCTTCGATCTGGTATTGACCCCTGGGTGTGGGCCAAATTGCCTTCTATATCAATGCACTCCATCAGTACTGTAAACCTAAGCATCACAAGTCAACTCCCCTCACCTGACCTCTTCACAACCCCCCAAAAAACACACCTCCAAAAGTTTACTCCCCGCACAAAGCATCTCCCAATCTCACACATGAGGGGCGTTCAGTGACCCCCCCGGCCGCCTGTACCTTGTAGTTGCCGAAAGCGACCATCCAGTATGGAGTTGAAGCTAATGTTGGAAGTGCTATAGCTGAGCCAGCGCGACCGTTTCATGCCCCGGGCCGATGAGGAGGCGGAGGAGGAGGAAGAGGAGGTGTAGAGGGGGGTCTGGGGGTGATGCTGCGAGGGGCGAGAGTCCCGCGGGCGCCTGGGAGTGCATAGCGAAGAGGAGGAAGAAGACGTCGACAGTGTGGAGAGTCCCAAGTGAGTCGCAGAAACCGGAATATGCAGCAGAGTCCCATTCCGATCCAAGTGTTGCACCGGTTCCTTCCCTCTCGGGGACTTCTTGGCGGGTTTGTGGACAGGCGGGGTGCTCTTGCTCCGGCTACTCCCGAGGCTCGCGACTCTCAGGGCTACGGGCTCCTTCTCAAAAGTTTGCAGGTAAGTTGAAGATCCACTGTTGCAGCTCGCCCGGACTGTCAGGCTCTCCCTGGCACTGGCCTTCAGGCTGATCTTGACCTCTCGAAGCCGGGTGGGTTGGCTGATCGGGGTGGCACGCAGCAAACAGGGGCTGCTCATGCTGACCCCTTAGAAAATTAAAAAAAATCACCCAAAAAAAAACATCCACGTCTGGCGTCTTATCCTCTCTGGGCTCTAGTGTCCTGCTTCTTTCTAGATTCCACTACACTCTCTCGCAAGCTGGTCCACCCCTCCTCCCTCCACTGCTTTCCTCTCCTTCTGCGTAATGATGTCGACAATTCACTTCCGACCTGCTTGGGTAGCCTCATCCATGCATACACTATATTTCTGTGGTCCTATTTTACTACACTCCCTCCCAGCACCCCTCCCTCATGGTTACAGTACATCACAGCAGCAAGCTTGCACCTGACACACTTTTCCTACGAAACTACATAATGACCCATGTAACTATCAATAACACCTGTGTTGCCCATAGACAGTTTCACCTTCTGCTATCTCTCCTCTCTACTTTCCTTGCCTTGTTTGCACCGCACTGACAGGAAACCCAAATTGCATTACCGAAACATCAGCACGGCAGAGGCAGCACTCTAGCACAATAACGCGGACACCCACACGCACATACACACACACCCACACACACACACATCAGCCTTCATCACTTAAAGAGACAGCGGTGGATAAGTGGGCTTAAAATGACTGTAACCGTTTTATCCGAGCGAGAGGAAAGAATGGGCTGAAGGAGTGGACTTTTTCTATTCTGAGAAGGGATCATGGTGTCTGCTACTCCTGAATGATTGCATTGCTGAGTAGTGGGCAGATACACACAGGATATATGCATTGATATTACGTAGGATCAGTTCAATTGGATGTGGGTTGTTTTGATGATCAAAGAGAAGCTAAAGATATACCTGCATCTTGTGTTGGGTAAGTGCCTTCATTGTTAATCTGCTTCAATGGGGTAAACTAAGACGGTAGCTATGGGAGACAACACAATAGTGAGATGATCGTATGTGATTTTAGATTAAATACAATGGGGCAGACGATACACCTAAATAACCAACTATAGGGCTGCACAATATATCGTCAAAGTATCATTGTGATGATGCAATATCCATATCAAGGTCCTCCATTTAAAAAAGATTTACACGTTTACGTAACATTTAAAATGTTAAAAAAAACATCTTAAAATTTAAGAGTGGGGAGATTCAGTTTTCAAAATTTAACATTATTTTGTTGTGGTCCTGTGGTATTTTTTTTTAAATAATTAAATGTACTGTTATGCAACATGTGAGAGTGTGCTACCAATGTTGTACGGTTGGTGCTAGGGCTGCACGATATTGAAAAAACGGGCATGCAATATCGCAAAATTATTATACTATACTATGTTATTACTATATTATTGCAATACTTAGACGTTCCATTCAATTCAAACACATGTAATATCTTTTTCAGCTAATTGTGTCAAAAAACGACTCCAAAAACACTAAATCAGAACCAAACGTTTTTTTTTTGCGATATATTGTGCAGCCCTAGTTGGTGCTTTAAATCTTATGGTGGAACTGACTGAACTCAACTTTCAGTGAAGAAAAGTGATTTGATAGCTTCTCTTGGTATAAAAGAAAGTTCCTGAAAAGCCAGCAGAGTTCTGTGGATAGTTAGTGTTACTAGGCACAGCTATATCATCCAGCTGCTTCTCCAAATAGGCCATACTTAATATAGGACTGTGCAAACGCCATGTTCCAAAATCCCAAACTACGTAAATGCATTTGGAGGGCACAGATTTCCACCAAGACTCTAACACCGAGTCTTGGTGGAAATCTTGGTGTCAAAAAACTGCCCTCAGACTTCCTGGCCAATCCGTGGAATAAAATCAAACACATAAGACACTTTTAGTCCAAGCTTCCACCACATTCACGTTACAACACATCCCCCTGACCACCGGTATGTTTTCCAGCTCTAGAAGTTGTGACCCCCCTTTTCCCGCTCCGGCTAGAAACACTGCTATTTTAAAGTGCCACAGGTGGGTCCGGGCTTACAGTCTCGGGGTGAAATGCCAGGGATGTGTGCGTTGGGAGGCAGGCCGCGGGTGGGGCAGCTGTCCAAAGCCCTCAGACAGGAGTCGGGATGGGGGGCAGGGGAAGGGGGGGGTGGAGGGCGAGGGGATGGTGTATGTAGAGAATGTGTAAAAGATCCCATTGGCTCAGCTGCTGTGGCAGAGTGGAGCACGAGGAACATGCAAACACAAATATGCAAAACTACACCTGCGCTATTTTTGTAGGAAGTCGGTGATCACTTCGTAGGAGGATGTGGTCAACAAACTTACAAACAACTTACTAGAAAGCGCCAATGATGACTAGAAAGGAGGTGAAATATTGGATAGTTGGAAGTGGACAGAAACAACGCAACAGGCCCTAAACATTTCAGAGATCTCATGTCTTTCACTGTTAGAAAATTACATCCCATTGACTGCTCCACCAAAAATACACATATAATGCCTTGTTTCTTTTTTATGAAAGTTTGGACAGTAGTTTTTGTAAGATTTTGATTTCTCTCTCTATGTTGCAACAGCTCAAAGTAAAGCAGCAGCATTTAACCAAAAGGCTCACATTAAACAATAAATGAGACAGATGAGCTACTGCCCTTGAGTGGGGAGACATCTGAGGTGGTCAATCAGAATCCAGGGGTGGAATATGCCAGGAAGATTTCATGACACAAAAATGAAAGATAATGACAATATATTTCATAAAGCTCTTAATTGAAAACAGAATATTTATGAATGGAGGTCAAATTACAAAGTAAACAATGTAAATCGATTATTAAACCAGATTTCAAAGTGTTGCTGCTTGGGCAATTTATCAAATTTTAATCGGATTTTAATTGCCCAGCTCTAGATATTATTATAAACACCAAAAACACTTTAAAGTGGGGGACCCAAATTGCTTCTGGCCTGAAAGGTTTGGCCTATACTATCCCTCGCCAACACCGGGACACACCCCTTTATTACAATTGTCTGGGCTTCATTAGTTTCTATAATCAGCTGTTAATGATCAATGTCTGTAAACAGAATCACATTAACCTTGCTGTTTTATTCAGTTTGATCATAAGACCACACTTCGGACTCACCTGCCAGGGCCTTGATGCGCGAGCGCTCAAAAAGTCGCGCCGAGCTGTTGTCATTGTCCAGCTCTTCGTCGGCGATCTCGAAGCGCGAATTGATCTGGCTGTACTGCTGCGTTATCTCCACGCTGTCGAAGTCTGTGGTGGAGGTGGCTGTGGTGGAGGTCATGACGGCAGCCATGTTGGACGGAGCGGCAGGGGACAGAGGCTGCTGTCCTCAGAGGGGAGTGAAGAGAGGAGCGATGGGTGGAGGAGGGGGGTTGGCAGCGCTGGTTGGGGAAACTTGCTCAGCTAAAAATGCAAAAGAAACAGAAGTAACTGAATGAGCGGGACAATTAGATGATGAAGGTACAATAGCAAAGTAGATCAGGCAAACTTCAGGTGCTGTCCACTTTGGAAGGCAAAGGTCATGGATCATTGAACATTTTCAATTCAAATCTGCATACCCGTCAAGTTTTGGATCTGAAAATAAGGTTTGTTGTTCCCGCTGTCACACGAACCTCGCAATAACTGCCTCCCAGTCTGCTGCAGGTGGCAGTTATCGTGAGGCTAGTGACAGAGTTCAGTCTAGAGAGAGCATTTTGTATTGTTATTTTGTTATAATATGGGAAATTTACGAGATAATACTAATACAGGAAGACAGCGGGAAAGAGGGGTAAACTACGGTAGTTTACAGTAGTTTAGCTTGACAGAATCTGTTGAATTCACAACAACATTACTCATCACATATGTTTAAAGGTATAACATATAAGGCTGCTTAACATTTAGCATTGTACTGTTTCCAGCAATACAAAACCTGATCCTAATGACCAGCTAGACACAGAAAATGCTGGTGGGTAAGAATGGATTTGGATGAAGACCTAACCCATTTAAAGCTCATATTTGCCTGCCTTTACCCGAGCTGGAGACGACCCCGCTCCCAGTAAAGTTACAAGTTTAGGAGAGGTGCCGCTCACAGCAAAGACACGTTTGTTGATTTACTAGGTATTTTTCAACTACAAAAAATATCAAATAAAATAGATGCTTATTGTGTCCCCAGACACCTCCTCCTCAAGCCAATTATGAACAGTAGGCCTGGAGACTGCTGTTTTCAATCAGAGACAAACAGCGTCCGTAAATTATGGACTTAATTGAATTTTCTGTAGTTTCTCTCTCTTAAGTTTTAAGTATTGCATCAGATTGAAGCCATTGGCAGCACTGAAATAAGTTTGTATACAATTAGAAGATGCAATTCATTTTCCGCCCCATTTGATTTATATCTCCAAACCAAGTATACTTCAGCATGTCAGACCAGCTTCTTACACCTCCTAATCTCCATTTTTGCCTCGTGTCAGTCTAAAAGTGTCACCCGTTGGTGTGAGTGAATGCTTTGTGCATTTCTGTTTGAAGGCTCCGCGGCTCTGGTCTGATAGCTGTATCTGGGCGCAGCATAGCTCTCTTATCATGTGGAGCAGGGGGAGGGCAACCCCACAGAACGACACAATATGACAAGAACCACCCACTTCTTTCCAACCATGCATGTTTTGAATCAGGTCGGCCACGATGGAGAAAGGCGGGAAGTGGTGTTTGCTTTGAAAAACATGCTGTGGTTTTAGGCAATTTATTTACCACTTGTTAAAAGAATAGGTGTGAAATGTGTTACTTAAAGGTGCACTATGTAGCTTTTTATGTGAAAAAACTTGATATTAGTGTGTATTTGACCTTATAGTGGCCCAGTGACCGTATAGGTGCAACATGACACCTTTCCTTTCCATCACAGTGGCCTCTATGATGCTCCAGGATCAATTGTTTTTAGGGTTTCATACAAGGCTTGGTCAACAACTTACTTGGTTGACAATGTTGCACTCTGATTACAATTACTACAGCTACAACTATTAGAGACCAAGCAAATTTCCAACTATGACAACACCCAACTTGCCACCAATATATTTAAATTTCTCATTGTAAGCCTTTCCTAAAGGTTGCACAGCCTTTTCTCCCACAACCTCACGTGTAATTGTCTAAAGCCGAACTTGAAAATGACCATAGCTAACTTCAGTTCAATATAAATCAGTGACGATCTGTTAAATTTTTATTGTTTCATCAACTGACATCATACATTAGCCTCGGTGGAAGAAGTACTCATATTCTTACTGAAGTAAAAGTGCAGATACAGGACCAAAGGTTTACTTAAGCAAAAGTATCAGATTAAAAGTATAAAAGTATCTACTGTAAAATGTACTTCATGTTTTTATCCTTTGAATCAAATCAGGTCTAAACCTGGTCTGAATCAGGTCTATACAAGTAAGCCACTAACTCAGGTCTAGAACAGGTCTAAATCCGGATTAAATCAGGTCTAAACCAGGACTAAACCAGGTCTACTATAAACCAACCCTAAACGAGATCTAAACCAGGTCTAAACCAGGGCTAAACCATCCCTAAACCAGGTCTAAACGAGATCTAAACCAGGTCTGAATCAGGGCTAAACCAGATCTAAACCAGGACTAAACCAGGGCTAAACCAGGTCTAAACCAGGTCTAAACCAGGACTAAACCTGGTCTAAACCAACCATAAACCAGGTCTAAACTGGACCTAAACCAGGTCTAAACGAGATCTAAACCAGGGCTAAACCAGATCTAAACCAGGTCTAAACCAGGACTAAACCAGGTCTAAACCAACCTTAAACCAGGGCTAAACCAGATCTAAACCAGGTCTAAACCAGGACTAAACCAGGTCTAGACCAGATCTAAACTATGTCTAAACTAGGGCTAAACCCGATCTAAACCAGATTTAAACCAGGTCTAATGCAGGTCAAAAACCAGGACTAAACCAGGTCTACTATAAACCAACCCTAAACGAGATCTAAACCAGGTCTAAACCAGGGCTAAACCATCCCTAAACCAGGTCTAAACGAGATCTAAACCAGGTCTGAATCAGGGCTAAACCAGATCTAAACCAGGACTAAACCAGGGCTAAACCAGGTCTAAACCAGGACTAAACCTGGTCTAAACCAACCATAAACCAGGTCTAAACTGGACCTAAACCAGGTCTAAACGAGATCTAAACCAGGTCTAAACCAGGGCTAAACCAGATCTAAACCAGGTCTAAACCAGGGCTAAACCAGGTCTAAACCAGGACTAAACCAGGTCTAAACCAGAACTAAACCAGTTCGTCGTAGAAAGGTCACTTTGAAAATAAAATACTTTTAACCCAATTTTAAAATGTAGTGGAATAGAAAGTACTGATACAGGCTCTAAAATGTAGTAAAGTAAAAAGTATTCATTATAAAA
>OMNZ01031034.1:0-10280 GCA_900303255.1 Lesueurigobius sanzi
GTCTAAACCAGGACTAAAACAAGATCTAAACAAGGACTAAAACCAGGACTAAAACCTAAAACCTTGGTGACCTTGTTTAGACCTGGTTTTAGTCCTGATTTCGACCTAGTTTAGACCTTGTTTAGACCGGAGTTAGTCGAGACCTGGTTTAGTCCTGCTTTAGTCCTGGTTTAGACCAGAGTTAGTGGTTTACTCGTTTAGACCTGGTTTAGACCTGGTTTAGACCTGGTTTAGACCTGGTTTAGTCCTGGTTTAGACCGGAGTCAGTGGTTTACTCGTTTAGTCCTGGTTTAGACCTGATTTAGACCTAGTTTAGACCTGGTTTAGTCCTGGTTTAGACTAGAGTTAGTTGTTTATTCGTTTAATCCTGGTTTAGACCTGATTTAAACCTGGTTTAGACCGAGTTTAGACCTGGTTTAGTCCTGGTTTAGACCGGAGTCAGTGGTTTACTCGTTTAGACCTGGTTTGATTCAAAAGATTTAAAAAAAACTGCATATTAATCTTTTTTTTTATCTTTATTGAGTACTTCTTCCACCGCTGCACAAAAGAATGAATGTATGAACTCATAACACCGGATCACTCCCTGTCCTTTACTGTCTCTCACCCTGTACTGTCCCATATAAGTTACACAATCAAAAAGTTATATATTATTTTATCCCAGGCCTTTTGCTAAAACTTTGATATTACCACAAATGCACCTTTTCAACACAAGCGCTCACATACAGATGTAAAATCAAAGGCTGAGGTGAATATGAAATGAACGAAAAACCTCAGTGACAGAAGTAGCTGTGGCCCAGTGAAGGTCAGCTCTTATCTGCCGCTCTGCTCCATTCAAACAGAGTCCTAGTCCCAAATGGAAAAATCCAATTTCAACTCGCACGTTCAGTCAGTCCGGACCTCATGCCAAAACCCGGGATTATATTAAGAGGGTGAAAATCCCGGAGCCTTATTATGTGAGGACACTGTAATACGTGGCAGCTCGCGCTCTCGGAATTTATTGGAGGTTTGTTTGAGATTTTATCAGACAACGCCGCTCTTTTGAAGTGAGACGAACAACATGAAACGCTGGTTGGATAGATTATGATCATGCTCAAGTGTTTTTGTTAGAAAAGTGCCATTTTCTTTTATTTTTTTTTGTAAAGTGCTGTGGTCTAGCATACTAGTTTTTAAAAATGAGCAATTCAACACTGGCTTTCTCTGCTGAAGATGTAGAATTTTAATTTGAGCGTTGTCCCATTGAGGTTTACTTAATTTGTGGTTTGCAAATTTATTTATTGTTAATTTATTTATGTTTTTGAATATGCACAGCAATTCCCAGTCCATTTTATTTTAGAGTGATACTTATGCAAGGCTTGTGTTTCCTAAAAAACGATGAGTCTAAATAGGTTTTGGCTGTAGTTGAAATAATAGATCTTGTCATTGCACAAGAAGTTTGTTTTCACATGTTAAGTAAGTTCTGTTTTTCGAACGTTTTTGTCTTGCAAACGGATGATCACCTCGATCCAAAGTGAGGGTCGCAAGCACTGAGCTCCCAAGGTAATTCCAAGATAATAATAATGTATATCCAACCCCTCCCTTCTCCGTTATCTCGTCTGTATTGGATCCCTCTTGTGTCATGAACTCTTTCCCTTTCCTTCCCTACATGACCCCGTGACCCCAAAAGCCCCTGTCCACTCTAGAATCAGAATAGATTGTATTGCCATTGTCAATGAAAGGTTTCACAGACAAGGAATGATACATGATAAATAACAAACAATAAACTGTGGAAAATAAAAAGAATATATAAGAATAATAATTATAAACTCGTAATCATCATATGTTTGTGTATGACTGTACTTACTGCTGTAACTCCTCGCTCTTTCTTTCTGTTTAACCTGTACCAAGTTTCTAAAAAGCACTACACTTTAGACATTTATTCCCGCCATACTCAGCGGTGACGGTGCCATTCTTCGCCATCGGCCCCTCCGACCACCACCAACCGTCCTCTCTCTCACTCTCACTCATTCTGACCTATTGTACATGTTTTTAGTGGTAGGGGGAACCGGAGCACCCGGAGGAAACCTACTTTTTTAAAATTACAAACACAGAAAGAGGGAGCGAGTAATGTACCTTGATGAAAGAGGAGTTGTTGGAGGTAAAAGAGGAGTAGTTGGAGGTAAAAGTAACTTGCTAGTTGTGATCCAAACTAAATCCTACACATTTCTAAAAATCTCATTTCTTCACAAAGATGAGTTGATCAGCACATTTCACAACTTGCGGGGTCACTTTTCAGGGTCACTTGGGGTCAGGGTCACAGAAATGCAAGAAAAGTACCCTGAAAGCTTGACACAATGCTTCATATTCAGAACTAATACACTTTATTATTATTATTATTCCACTAATATATGCTTCTATAAACATAAACGGCTATAAACCTGACCATCTATGTGCCATCTGTGTTTATTCTCCATATTTTTGCATCTTTTAGAAAGCAAATATTTTTTTGCACCAAATGTTACACTATATATTTGCTAATTTTTGCACAAATGTAGCTCCATACTTTTGCCCTCCATGTTGTATCAAACAGAGGCAAAAAAACAAAACAAGTTTTGACCTAGTACCGTTCTGAATCCCTGGGTGATTGTGCAAAGTGCAGAGGCAGCAGTTTTGTAAGTTTTTGGACACAAATTTTCGACGTGACTTTACACCACTCAGAGTCCTGGAAGAACATGGCTGGGCTCATTTTAAAGCCTGAACCCTCCTCTTGCAAAAAAACGTCTCGATGACTCTAAAAAAAGTCTCTATGACATTTCGTCGCGGAGATATTTGCTAAAGTCGCAGAGACTCACGTGGCACAAGGACCGATTTACGTTTTTTTAAATCGATATCAGGCTATTCAAAGGAAAATGGATTCAAAACGATTAATTGATTTTTTAAAACCAGCCCTAGAGTTTACAGCATGCTAAGGGAATAACAATTTTCATTCATCTACCTGGAAAGAAATAGGTAGTGCCTGTAATGAAAAACAGCTTAGATTTGTGAATTGGGGTCAAATAACAAAGCAAACAATAGTTCACATTCATTTTGGGGATCACGGCATGAAACAATTGGGAACCTTTGACCTAGATGGCATTGAACAGCATCACATTATTAAATGCCGTTATGCTTTAAAAATTCCAACAACCTCTTACATAGCATATTGTATACAAAAGTAGAAGGATATGACCTATAAAGACTGGTATAATGCTGAGGATGTTAAAACCTCATCTCACAGCAGACAGATGCACTTTGACACTTGTACATCCTCTTCATATTTGTTCGACTTGCTTCTTTACAGCTTGAGGTAACTCGTGTCAGACACATCTACCCACAACTAATTAGTCAGAGAAAATAAATGAAAACCTTTCCATAGAAATGCACAGCTCATTAGGTTCGATAGAAGGAAAGCTGCAGGAGAGCGTTGTTGGCCTGTCGTGTGGAGCGCGTTTGGAAGTGTTTTGAATAGTCGGCAGTAATTAGCTGTGTAATAGTGGGCTCTTCATTAGCGACAGTGTCCGGGCCAGTCGTCACCTCTTCATTACAACTGGCCCCTTCACAGGTTCATCAATCTTTTCTATGAGACTGTGAAGTCCAATTACAGAGAAACATGCAGCAAATAGGGGGGGAATAATGAAATGGATTTTTCCCTGTTTTAAACTTGTGTAGGAGTCGGTATGTAGAGCTAGAGGCCAATTATGTAATAACTGCATAAAAGGCTATGAAATGACCTCTTCATTGTGTAATAAAACCACATTTTGTAGTAGTGTGTCACATTTATAGCATTTTTAAAGCATATTCTCATTTTGCAGTAATTACTGTAACTATTAAGGATTTTGTAAATACTTATTTAATCATTTACAAAGCTTTCCTCATCATTTGATAATTTATAGGCACCTACATACAGTGATTATCTATATATTGTTTTAGGGCAGTAAATATCACATCATTATTCACTGTCAGAAGTCCAGTAGCCCACTTCATGCCTCATTCTTTCTGCTGCTGCCCTCAGACAGCCAAACACAGCAATGTATTTCCTTTTCAAAGATGAAAATGTAGTCCTTATGCATAAATATCCCCCGTGGAAGCTCCTCCGTGATCGCGCCATGACCGTGTGTCTCTTGTTTACTTTTTTTTTTCCAGTATTAGCCAAGTTACAGCGAGTTTGTAGTGGATTTTATTGTGAAATTCACCGGATCTTCTCTCCTGTCGGTGTCTGACTTCCGATCTGCCTCGTAATATTCCTGTGAGCTTGATCAGGGGCTGCTCCGGCGTTCGCTGCACCCGCCAAAAATAACTCCTTGCGGATTCTGCTGTAAGGCTGGAGGGCCTCGGTAAACGGAGCTGGACCGCGTGGAGCTACTGTGAGTGTGCAACATTGATTTTAATGACTTTTTAAATCTTGCTGAGGTCAGACCCTCAGACTGACCCTCAAGAACGGACTCAGGATCTAGTGTGAGCCCGGCGCATACTGCTGCTAACTGCAGTATTTTAAACGCCGATCAATAGTACTATTGTGGAGAGTAAAACGAATTAATACAAATTCCACAGGTCAAGAGCTTTCAAATGACATACCTCTGGTCCATATTCACTTATTACATTTTGAACTCCATCTGTGTAGGTTCTAAGTGTGAATAGGCTAAGATGTTTTCCTACCTTTAGCACCAAGAGAGGAGGGACTTAGAGGTTAACTCCTCCTTCTGGTTTACTCTTAAGAGACCCACGAGCGTGTTCAAGTCGTTATTAAGCTGATGACGATCTTTGGACTAAGATTGAAACGTCCTACACTTCAACTACAGAGTACAGATGAAGACTGAAGAATTTTGAACTGTTACATAATGCGCTGTTCTAAATGACAAATTAACAAAGTCGTTGAATCTGTTTGCCGCAGCCCCAACTTGTTTCTCGCTCTCATAATACCTCCAGGTGCATTAATGATATGCAGGCGGCGCATGCGTAGCTTTGTCAGATTGTGAAGCGAAGCAGAGCGGACCGCCACAGAAGCAATATGCTTTGCTTTTGCCTTAACCTCTTAAGCCCTAGGCCTTCTTCTCCAAAAATCATGTCTTTATATCCTAGGTGCACATGGCTAATCTTGGTTTCAACACATTTGGTAGAGCTTTGGGATGACGGTGGAAGTGAAATAAAAATAAATTATGACACACATTTTCCCGCAAAAAGGCCTTTTTCCTCCTTGTGCTGTAGGAAATAACAACAGAAATGGATAATCCCACATCAGCTGTCACTAATTTGCAACTTTGGAATATTTTTCTGCGTAAAACAGGTAGGTCAGTAACTGTATCTGAAAAAAAAGTCCCCATTTTCGGGGACTCTAGGTCTTAAGAGGTTAACCATCTGTCAACTGTCGTCAAACACATGCTCAAAGAAAAAGGTGATTGAAATGGATGAAAATGCCCTGATTTAGTGTCTTACTTTCATATTAGCAATATTCAGCTGCAGACCGCACACGGCAATCTGCAGCGTTTTCAAAATACTGACAATAGTGACAGAAATAGATGCACTCAACTGCTACAAGACAATAGGTTAGCTTTAAAACTGCAGTATCTGTGAATGTATTATGTTTATTTTGAAGCTGGTGTAGCATTTCATCACGAGAAACCTCTTACAATCTCTTACTCCAACTGTCAATCCGTCTATTTATATTGTTATGGATTTTTGGCTGTTCAGACGGAAGCTGTCAAAGAAGAGTGCTCATTACAGCCAAAAATGTTTTCTGTGGTGTTAATTCTCTTGGATTGTGGCTATTTTTGCTTTTCCTTTCTTGTGACAGTTCGTCTAAATAAACAATAACAGATTAATAGTTTATGAGTCTAATTACTGAATTATCAATAAACCTTTGAGAACACAAACCCCAGTGACTTTTTGTAATAGCACAAATCATTTGTGACTAATTGTGTAAAATTGTTCTTTTTTTACGGCTTTATCTCCATTGTGATTAGTTAAATCTGATGTTTCTCTTTCTCCAGTGGCCAATGAGGATGCAGACAGCTCCAGTCGACCTCAGGCCAGTTTTTCACGTGAGTAACAACCGAGACTCCACAATATTATTACAGTTTATGCAACACTGACTTTTATTACACTTTCATTAATTTACACATAATGCAATTGTATTTCATTTTCAGTATCTAATAGTTGCCACCCAGCCATTTGAGATGTTTTTGTCAATGATCACTGTAGCGTTTGTGCTCCTGTCTAGTGTAGGTTTATAGAATTAGGCATTTCTGTTTTATTTAGTTAAAAAACAAGTTGCTTTTGCAGTTGCAATATGTGACTAAATAATGTTACATAAAGCTTTGCTACAGGATGCACTTACTGGTTCAAATGCCACTCTGCAAAAATATATGTATTTTAGATAAAGTTACATTGCACATAAAGTAAGACAAAAATTATTTTGTATATAATTTCAAGCAAATTTAGATTTATCATCTACAGCAGGGGTTTTCAACCAGTGGTCCGTGGCCCCCTGGTGGTCCGTGACTTGCTATCCAGTTTAACTACTAAAAATACACTGGGGCCGCCACATATTGAATATTCATGAATAAAGTTGATACTGTATATCTCTTTATTTTAAACATTGGAGAACACGGAGCTTTGTAAAATAAAGTATTTATACAAAAAATAGACCTATTGCACACACAGTGGGCCGCAGACTACTGCTTTGTCTGAATGGTGGTCCCTGGGGCAGAACCATTTGAAAAACCATGATCTACAGGACTGAAACAACTCATCCATTAATCGACAACTTTTACCCTATCGACATTAATCATTTCATGGATATACACAGACTGAAACAGAGCAAGAATTACATAAAAAAATATATTTTTTTGACAAAACTCTTTAGTCTCCTAAAGGGGGAATATAATATTTTGACCTCTCTTTGTCCAAGATATTAGATAAATGTAAAGAGCATGATCTAACCAGAGAAGGATGAGCGCTGATTGACAGATTCTATGGCAAAACCCGAAAGGAACTCTCTCTCTCACCATACCAGGATGGATTCTGGAGGTTCTGAGCTTTCAAATGAGAATGTTCACATAATGTGAAACTTGTAGAAAGAACAAAAAGTGTCAACACAAACAACTTTTACAGCTTTTTAAGTGTAACAGCACAATATTCAGGGTCCTAAATACTTTTTTGTAAACATTTTTCCTGGTCAAACAAAAATAAATTAAGAATTATGCAGGTTTTCGATATGTATAAGCAGTGAACATGTTTTTTGAGGGCCCCTCCTGCACTGGGCCCTGGGAAGACAGCCCCTCCCAGTTGGATGCCCTGGCTATTAATAATAATACATTTTAGCTATTCAGCGCCTTTCTATACACTCAAGGTCGCCTTACATCAGTGAAACACAAAAACTACACATAAAATACAAAAATGTATATAAGGCTTGTATGAACAAATGTATAATTACTACTTTTTTAGTTCATATTAGTAAAAATATATATTTGATTTGAACAAACCACTTCTTATCTAGGGCCACAAATAGGTCTGAGAGGCATTTAATAAGCCTGTATACAATGTTTACATATCAAGACAAAAGGTGCTTTAACCATTATCGTCCACATGAGGGCAGCATTGCAAAGGCTCTCAGCTCCTCCACTGTCACGTCTCACTACCATCCTAAAAGCACAACAAACACAGACCAGACTCTCACAGCCTTTACTTGTTTAGTTTCTTAACCACCTATGAACTAAACCACGACCCTGTCACTCACTGAACGCTGCTCTTTCATGTGTGCGGCCCCAGGCTCCAAGTCCCAGAGCGCCCTGTGGAACGCCATCACGGCAGGGATGGGCATCAAAGGCAAAGAGCAGAAGCCGCTGCTGAACGACCCGCGCAGCCCCGAGGAGATCCTGGCCGACGAGCTCCCGGCCACCGACGAGCCCGAAGCCACGGAGAAAACGGCCATCAGGTTTGGCGAGGGCGCGGGGCGATAGGCGCTCAACGGGTGCTCATTGTTGTCGAGCAGCCGGTGCATAGTGATCCCTGCAAAGTACAGAACACTTTGAAACTTTGGCATGTGGCTGGGTACACCGTCATGGTCAAAATCTACTTTCTCTGCCCTTTCCCTGACTTGTTGATAGTGTATCTGTCTGTCATCCTGTATTGGGGTTGGTTGGCATTGATGGGTGACAATATATTTCACTCATGCTTGGTGGTCTATTTAGTGGTTGTTGGTTCTCAGCGGCTTTAGGACTGAGATGAGGCTGAGATCAAGCTGGTGCAAACAACCTTTTTAGTCTCACATTGTTATTGTAAATTGCTGGTTCTACTTTATGATACATCTACAACATTTTCACTGTTTTCTTTCCATCGATGCTGATTCTTGAATTCTTGGGCTTGAGGCAGCGTGAACAATGGGCCCTGGCTTGTTACATTTAAACACATTTTCTTACACTATTCTCTCTCTCTCTATGGGCAGTTCAGACATCTCCCACTCACAGTAAAATCAGCTGCTTGAATTTCTGTGGTTTGGGCCGTCCGAGGTGTCTCCCTGGGCTGATGTGCCTGCATCACTGGGAGGAGGCCCGGGGTAAGAGCTACGGCCCGGTGGAAGAGAGTTCCAGTTGTCGGAACTTGGATCTGGTAAAGATGTTTTTTTTCCCAGAGTTACAGTCCTCCAGTTGTCAGGAGTGTAATGACAGTGAAACAAATACAAATCATTTAAGCTTTGAAGTTGGTAAGAATCCAAGGATCCAACACCAGTTTCCGTGTCAGAACTACAAGGTTGGTGCATGCTCCATATAAAAAATGTATTGGTCGGAGCTCGGAAAAGAAAAAACCTACACATTCTGGCATATTAAGGTACATTGACTTGGTTGTGAACTGTCTTTACTATGGAGACTAAAGGAGACTATCTTTTTATATCACAGTTGCAGGTAAAATAGTTTTTTCTTCTTCTCATCAGCATTTTTCTCATATTTGCTAATAACTACCCAAAGGGACAACCTGTTCAATCATAACTCCAGTTTTTGTACCACAGATCTTTGAAAATCAATATTTTTGTATAAAATCCAGCTTTGATTTGTACATCTTAGGGCTAGGTATTGCCAAAAACTTCACGATACGATACATATCCGGATATAGCGGCCACAGGGTTTCCACGGGGCATTAAAAAGCCTTAAATAGAATTCAAACTGGCATTAAATCGAAGGTTCTTGGAAAATAGTGACATTGTTCAACTACTTTTACTGCAGAGGTTTGTCAAAAATGCAAAAAATGAAGGCCTAGACTGGAGTTTTTGGCAGAAATGATACACTATTTCTGTTCAAAAGTTCAGATTCAGATTTATCCCACTAGGGCAATTCATTTAGAGCAGCTCAGAAACAATGTTAAAAAAGGACAAAAAATAGACAAAAAGACAAGGACAAAAGTGAATCTCATCAATAAAAAAAAATAAGCACAATCTGAATTAAAAAAAATCTGAATTTTAAAAAAGCACAATCTGGATGAGCTGCTCACAGGTGGCACAGTAGCGTGAGCGTTCTATCAAATTTTCTATTGAATATGGAAATTAATAAGATAAGATAAGATTTTTATTGATCTCACAATGGAGAAATTTACTTGTCACAACAGCTCTTAGGACAGGATCACACAGGGGGGTGCACAAAGTCAGGAAATGTGCCATCAGAGAAGAAAAAACAACAGGTAATAGTAATAATAGTAATAATAAAAAATAAAGAATAAAGATAGGACAGACTCTTAGCGTCTCTCTGTAAATAAACTATACAAGCATCTCTTATGCACTAAATAAGATAAAAAAAATAAACTCTAGGTCGAATTGTATGAAATGGAGAATACAAATACTATACTAATATAGATTTATGGCATTAAACATTAGGGGCCGATTTCACAAAAGCATTTTAAGGTGTACACGCGTAACTTTCACAATGGCGCGTTTAGGATGTGTTTAAATTTAAAACCCGTTTCACGAGGCACTAATGTCCGCGTGCGTCTAAATACTTTACAGCACGCGGGCAAATTACAATAGAAAACTTTAAACACTTGTTGGGGTATGTTGAACGCTGGTTTAACTCAAGAAAACTATGATTTCCACAGGAATGAGTGAGTGTGTGAGGCATTTGGAAGTGTAGAGATAACAACTACATCATTATTTAATATGGAGCACTGGCTCATTTTGAGGAGGATTTAAAGCTTTATTTTTTTACTTTCGTAAATAGCTTAATTAATCAAATCAGCAAACCCAGAGGGTGAAGAAAAACCCACGATGTCAACGTCGGAAC
>OMNZ01031035.1:7430-19865 GCA_900303255.1 Lesueurigobius sanzi
TTTAGCGAGTCACACACACACACACACACACACACACACACACACACACACACACACACACACACACACACACACACACACACACACACACACACACACACACACACACACACACACACACACACACACTCACACACACACACACACACACACACACACACACACACACTCACTCACTCACTCACACTCTCTCTCTCTCTCTCTCTCTCTCTCTCTCTCTCTCTCTCTCTCTCTCTCTCTCTCTCTCTCTCTCTCTCTCACTGACATGGAGAGGAATGATTCATGCCTGCTGCTGTCTTGTTGTTGTTTTTTTGTTGTTTTTTGATGCGCTTGGGTGATCTGTTTGAGGATTGTACTTGACTTCGATTCCCAGGACCCTGTGCAGCGTGACTGGTCTGGCCCAGATGGCGTGTTCAGGGACCCACTATGGCCCTTGCATCAAATAGGTTTCCCATACTTGATGTAAACCCTGTGTGTAACCCTTTGCTTGTTCTTGGCCTTGTCAATAAAAATAATACAAAAAAAAAAAAAGATTTAAAATGGAACCATTGTACGACCAAAGACGAGCTGCAACAGACATCAGGCAGAGTCTGATATTTTGGAACGCTTGTTGCAGAGTGAGCCATCCTCTCACTGCAGGTAGGATCTCTGTCAAGTGCATCTTCAATAAACTACAGCACCACCAGAGTCACAGTAACAGAGCCCAAACAAGAGCGGGACGCATTTAACTTTGCCTGCACTTTTCCATAAAAATAAACACAGCTAGCAAGCCGCACTCGCCTCAGTTAAACACATGCTGTCTGGAGCCAGACACATCACACAAAGGAGACCAGTGCGGTTCACAATTTCACATTCTCCACGTCTTGCAATGTGACATCTAAAAAAATATATCCCTCCCCTGCATATTGTTACCCTTATTGCCTCAATTTGGAGGATATTGCGCAGTTATTGCTCCAAAAAGAGTCACTAACACGTACCGGTATACTTTGACGTCAAGAAGCGTAACGGGCTAGTAACGTCAGGGGGCATGGGCTTTTGCGAAAGGCCAATTGTCCCTGTTTGGAGTGAAAAACAGATTTCCATTGCTTCCAAAGTTGGTGACAGTGGCCAGCTCGTTTATGGGAAATATAGGACAATACTTTAGAGTATGCCGAGGGTTCCTGTGCAGCGCTGCCTGACCAAATTTAATGGGAGAAGTGTCAGAGAAGCCATTATACCAGCAGGGGCACACACAGTCCTATTACATATGGCTGCTGGCTGCTAATGTGTATTAGCAGGAGACAGAAGAAGCAAGGTGAAGATAAGTGATTTTGCAGTCGCTGGTTAAGTAGGACACAGGAGGTGGGTGGGGGGTTTAGTGAGGGGGCAGAGTTCCAAATTATGACACATGGAAATGGACACATGTACAGCGCTTATGTCTTCTGCTGTGGTCTCTGTTTGTTCGTTGTATCAGTATCAATGTCAGGTTTGGGTTCTTATAGAAAGTGTTTTTTATTCTGTGCCACACGAGGGCCCAATGATGACCAGCATTCAATACATCAAATACTAACCTCAATCTCAATAAAAGATGCCTGCTAAACTACTGATGGTGCCAATCATGGATGTGACCTTTGGCCAGTGACTCTAATTAGATGTAAAATGCAGCTCTATACCAAAATAGCTTTTTATTTGCCTTTCCCGCAGTTCCAATATTCATGAGCCTTACTCTTGATTTGAATTCAGTTGTTTCCTTAAAGACAAATACGTAAAAAGATCACTCCGGTGGCGTGTTGGGACCTAGTTTCAGCCAGGGAGTTTTATCATTTAGACCGACCCTCTTTGCAGTCGGCTGGTTAGCTCATCCATAAAGTCGCTGCCTTGGATTTTGACAGCAAGGGATCACATCCACCTTGCGCCAATCTCTCTGGGCCTGATACATCTCCACAGCCAACCATGTTTAGTTTAGTAACACATATGAGTTTGCTAAATGTAATTATTATGTTGGGAAAATTAGCTGCGCATGAGGTGAATGAATTTTGCTATTCCCTTTGAAAGTATCTTGAGGAAGAATGAAGGGCATGACCAGGGGGAATGTCAGCCAAGGGAGGGGGCAAAGCAGGTTACAGTCCTGCATCTACTTTACAATTACAAAACAAAAAAAGTCAGCTTTAGGGGTAGGTGACTTGGCAAAAAAAATTATATCACAATTTTCTTTGGCCCCGATTACGATTTCGATATAATATATCGAGTTGCACATATTATGTGGCTATTACTCTACTGCTTCTTCTGAAAAGCCACAAGAGCAGTGAGCGGGGAAAGGAGTCTGTATATGAGCTGCATGGAACATAAAAACCACTGAATCATATGACAATATCACCAAAAATCAGATCACAAACCGATTGTTACCATCATCTCGCCCAGCCCAACTTGCAATGAGAAAAATAAACCTTCACAAGACTCCAAATGTTTTATGAATCACTGCCTCCCCCATGCATATTCAGATGCCATCACCGTGGACTTTAGATTAGAGCTTTGTCTGTTGACATTCTGGGTTTTGCCGCGGTGGAGCTGGCTGAGTGGCTGATTGCCCCGACATGTCAGCCCATAGTGCAGGAAGCAGCAGGCCCATGAGTAGATTGGACAGCATTGTTCACTAAATGATGAGATGTGCCTCCTCTCCACCTCTTTAATTATCTTCCTCAGATATAATTACACATGTGCAGGTTCAGAGGACAATCACTGTTTTCTTGTCCTGTCTCTTGGCTGAAGTTAGATGAGATAGGCAGGGGGGAGTGAGCACAGATAATAAAGGTTACAGTCCACACTTTACAAATCACAGCCAAATGATTAGGAGAGTAATAGATAATTTGCGCACATACACATCTATCAGTCATTACGTTTAATTAGAGGCAGCAATAAACATCTGCATTGTATTTTTAATATGTATAATATGGCTCTAGGGCTGCACAAACCACAATCATATGTACAGTTGTACTCAATCTGATATGAATGATGACACAAAAACCTGTTTGTTTACACTTTTCAACCAGAAACTAGCCAAATGTCCCTGTTCAAAAGTTTACATATTGTGCATCTTGAAACAAACCTTTTCAGAGAGTCCAATTTTGTCAGAGAGTCCTGTATTTCAGCTGAAGTGAGTTTTTCTTTGCTCCTGAACAATTTTCCTGGCAGTTGTTGAAGGTCATGTAAGCGTTAGATCAGGGACATTGGAGTAGTTTCTGTTTCATTATGATTTCAAAAGAGTAAACTCAGTTCTTTGGCAATAAATGGCTTCGCACAACCACTGACCATGAGTGGGAAAACAAGATTGTTCTGATATTTTTTATATTCTAGAAAAATGGCCAAAAGATTAACAGGGTATGTAAACTTATGAGCACAACTGTATATATATATATCACATTTTGTACTGAGAATACTTTGATGAGTATTTAGGCAGTGCAATATGCTTTGAAAAGTAAATATAATGTCTCTATGGAGCCTGTTGTAGACCTCTACAAACATTTTCTGAAATCTGTCTGATTCTGCTTTTACTTTAGCCTTTTTTCTTTTAATCTTCATTCAAATGCAATACTTATGGACAGGCGCACTTTGAATTATGGTATTCTAAACTAGAGGACTACTGAACTATTTAAGTGTCTGTATAAAGCAGTGCTTACGGTGCAAAGTTGTGCTTAAGCTGAGAGTAATTGTTCTTTAAAATCCACAATATTAGAAGTCATAAACAGCTGACACTGGAGGCTTTCATTATGAAGTGTGCAGGTCCTGGGGGTCTTCATGCAGCCTTGTAATTCTGTCTTAATGAAGCTGATGAATAAATGATTTGAGCGCTGCACACATGGAGCGTGATCCCCCACCGGTGTCTCAGTGGGACAGCTTTGGGAGTCCCCCCTCTCTCCCTGTAACGTCGGAACATTTGTAGTCCATTCAGTCTGCCCTTCTTTTTTACCTTAGATCTCTCAGTCTGCGATTTCCTATTATTCCTACTAAAACAGATTCTCCGGGATGGTGGCAGTTGGCAGATAGGGAAGGCGACTGCTGCGCTGAGTCATTCCATCATAAACCACTAGTGAGAGCATGCACATATTGTGACGGGTGATATTATTAAGACAAAGACGTTTCCAATCATGTTGTTTTTCTGAGCTGTGACTTCAAATAGAGGCTAAAAGCAGCTCTCAGAGATCATACATTTCTTACACCTTGGGCTTCAAAACAAAGATGGCAGTAATAAAAAGGAGATACAATTGCTTTTTCATTCCGTACCCATTGGGAAATTAGGCTGTGGGACAAATACAGGAGCTATAATAATAAAATATAAGACAAGGGCCTATATGATTGTTTTTCCCTGGGCTGGGCACATGCAGTGGACAGAGATGCTCCTTAAGGCCAAAGAATATTGGACAAGAAGGTTAAGGGGTATAAAACACGGAAACACATGAAGCATAGTCCCCTTCAACAAATGTGTGTTGTTGTGAACACAGCAGAAGTCGAGGTGAAACTGTAGATCAAAAGTGACAGATGAGACATGCACCTGCTGCGACGCATTTGTCTGTGGATAGACTCCAGTTAATCTGGCAGAACCATCAAAAGAGAGCGGCTGGTTAACATGATTCTACTTAACCAGGATCTTTTCATATTCCAGGACATCAGTGCATGAGCCATCGTTATATTGCTCATTACTGTGCTACATAGAGCAGCTATCTCCACATGAACATCTGAGTTAATGGGCCACAATAAAGACACCACTGTCTTCATTTTATGGCTGACTTTTCTAATGGCCTACTTGGCTCCCATGCCTCTGTCTCAAAGGAGCAATCCTGGTCTCTTTAAGACCGTGGATATTCTTCAGCACACTGCTTCCTCCTGGCCTCTGCCTCCCTCTATCCATCCACACACTGCCCCCCCCACCTCCATCAGCTCTGACTGTGGTGGAGCCAGTGCTCGCCCAGGGCCGTTCCACTGCCTTTAGTTTCATTAGTGGGCCCCAGATGCTTAGCTGCTTACAGAATTATGAAGGGCCGAAGCCAAGCGCTTCCAGATGGGGCCTATCTATATTCAGATGAGCTGTTTCCTCACATTCGGAGCAATCGGGCCCTGATGTCCTACGGTGTCGTCAACAAACGCGCTGACAACTGCAAACACATGAACACAAACAGATGCGTTCACACAGGGGCTGGTGTGAGCCCGGCGCACACACACAACAAGGGCTACTCGGACACAGCACATTGTCCTCTTTATGGGAAAACAAATAAGGTAGCACTGCTGCTTTCTAGTCTGGAGCAAAGTGTGATAGACCATTTTAAATCCAGGAAGCAAGATTAGAAAAAAAACAATACATATCCCAAAACCATAAAAAGATAAAGTGTATTTTAATTACTGAAATGGGTGTGAATGGCTGGTTCAGCAGTTTAAATCTTCAGCCAGCATCCTAATGATATATTGCAAAGGTGCGATATTGACAATAAAGCGTAGGGCCAAATAAAATTACTGAATATTTTTGATATTTGTGATACTGTATATGAAACAGTGCCATTGGGCTTGGTACGTGACTCAATATTTAAAAAAGCCCTAATCTAAGACAAAGATATGGTAATATAAGACATGGCCACATTCGTGATAACATCAAGGCATACTGTATGTGCTCGTAATTTTGTTTAGTGCTGTTAAAGTATTATGCAAAAGAAATGATTAAATAATTCACTTACTTAGTGTAGGCCAACTCTAGGTTCAGCTAATCCATGATGTGATACGGCTGGACAAATGCTAATAAACTTCAGCAGTGAGCTTCATGGATCGTTGTGAGAACGGGTTGGTTCGCCAGGTCACATGCACATACTGTTTATACTGCCCTGATTTACACCGTAGATGCCAGAAAACATGGGTTTGCGGAATCTCTGAGATCCCCATAATCCTTTAGTTGGAGTCAGAGGTTAACTCTCCATCGTGTTGAGCAAACCACTAAGGTTTTACCAGCATATAGCCAGGCTTTACCTCCTGGCACCTCTACATGTTCTGCCCAGTCATCACAAATACTATCAAAAGACTTCCGTTTGCATAATGGCATAATGCTAGCTGCAAGATTTTTCTGCTATTTCGAATCTCAGAAGCATATGGCATTCTTGCAACAATTCTATTACTGGTCTTGTCGGCACAGCATGGGGCAGGCGAGGGTTTGTGCCTGTACGCTAAAAGCATGCGTCTGACTCACAGTACAGTAATCAGGGGACTGTAGGCTGCAGGAAAAAGTGCAACGCAGTTCATTAGAAGATGACACAACCAATTTGTACCCCTGCCTGCTGCAATCTCCCAAATCTCCCCTGACAAAAGCATTTAGATGAGAGCGCTTTGAGGGCGGCCGGCGCTGACACACGTACCAGGCCTGTAAAGGGGAAAATGAAGTGCCTTTCTAATTCTGCTCCAGGCAAACATAAAACTGTCCAGGTAAGTCATTTGTGGGCTGAATGAGCATCGGAGAGCCAGGAGCAACTTCCCTCTGTGTGGCAGCAGCTCTCACTCCTTCTCCTTGGGATGTACAATTTCTCGGGCTAAATCCGCTCATATACATACACTGTTGTAGCACAAATCCATGCCGCAGTCTTATCCTCATCTAGAAGATTATTAATCTATTTGTTACATTTGGTGCCATTATTTTGCTCACATAATCCTCTTTCACTTCCTCTGGCAGCTGCCTAATGAGTTTCTGTGAACAAGGAAGCGGCATGTGCTGCTGATGGTTCAGATTGGCTCCTTTCCCCGCTCCTCTCTCTCTCTAATTCCCCAGCTCTTTCCGGGTTTGGCCTACACGGGAAAATGAGCAATATAGAATTAAGGATGGGGAAATTGAAATTCAACATACTAAAATTAACCGTTTCTTGTTTTTGCTCATTACTACAAGGCAGTTTAAACTTGCATTAAAGGAGTCATATCATACAAAATCTACTTTTCTGAGCTTCAAACGTTCCCTCGTCCAAAACATAGCCAGAGTGGTAATTAACGCAGTTAGAGTAATCCACAGGTTAATCCTACTTAATTTGATTGTTTATTCTACGGTTTCTACACTTCATTCTGTACTTTCTGGGTTTATATGTTTACAGTATATATATTGCGTCATTGTTAAAACCCAAAACTGCTCACCACATTTTTAAAGCCTTTTAATCCAATATTGGCTTGGTTCTAAGTGTGTCTATCAAGCTCTGCTGAAGCTGCTAACCGCGCTGTGATGCCAAAACTGAATGTTATTATTCCCACTGCCGCCTGCAGGGGGAGCCTCAGGCAAACTCTTCACCAGCCCTGGTACCTGTATTTCAGGATCCTATTCGTACAGACACATTATTTCAAATTATAAAATGTAAAATATCCATGCCGAGGCAGCCACAATAATGGTTTTAACCATGTTGGTAACACTTTATAATATCATGAATTCATGTATGAATTCATGATGATTTAATGAGAAAGTGTTACCAATGTTGGTACAAGCCCCATATGTGTGCATATGTATGTCTACTTATAGAAATGAAGACCATTTAAAAGGTAAGATGACATAAGATGGAACTGCATTTCTGTCAGAGCACAGAAAAACAAAAAACAATGCTATACAGTAGCCACTATTAGGTGTATGCAGCTGGACAAAAGTGAATAGACTAGAGGAATGTCTGGGCTTCTCTCTTGGGCCTTTGCATCAGAGCAAAGATTGGTGTATTTTTGCTTGCTAGCTTAAGTACTCCCTCTCTTTCCATGTTTACTTTATATAACTCAATATCTCACTCCATTGGATGTAGCAAAACCAATGACAGATAATTAGGCAAGTACGTTCTCCTACAATGGCTTTTATTAAAAATATTTTGTATCCTGCCTTACACTGCAGTCTATGTTGACAGAGAGGGAGCATCATATATAACATTTTAATCCAAAAAATCCTTTATGAAAGCCATACACTACCAGCCAGATGATTGCAGTGGTACAAATGTAGCCTGGAAACAACATCTTTAAATTAAACTGGCACAGAGGCAGGGGAGGATGCTGCAGGCAGAATGCAGCAGCCATAAAAGACACCTCAAATTGATGCCAGGAAAGACAAGTAGAAACTATAAGGATGCTCTCTTGAGAAGGACTCTAAATCCTTACTATTCTATTGTTCAGGTATATTTACTTCAGGATGAGAGGAGAGGAGAATGCCTGAAATAGCAATTTGTACTTAAAGTATCAATAAAAGAAAAAAGTACACAGGGAATAAGACCAGTCCGATACAGTTGAACACCCCTCCAGTGAGACTGTACTGTGATTTATAAGGGCCATGGTCCACAGAGCGAATGGAATGGCCACAGTTTGTGAATGGTGTTTGAAAATGAATTGTTCTTCGCGGTTTTATTGCCCAAATTAGCCGCCGTACCGCTCCTTGTCCTTTTTGCCCTTAATTAACAAGCGTTCAATTTGTCTATTAATTAGCAAAAGCTATTAGCAATTTTACATCACTCTTCATTTGTCGACCGTTAAACAGTTCTATTATTAAAAGCCACATAGCAAAATGAACAAGTGTTTGGACCTCAGCCGCGGAGCAGAAGGTTTACTGCTGCCTAAACCTATATTTTATTTGTCAGAGAGAATCAGAAATGTATTTTCTTCAGGAGAGTCCTTTTCAGACATAGTTTGCAGTGGATTGCAGTGAAAAAACAAACAAATCTATCTTGGTTTGACGTTGGCTGATGTGTAAATTCCTCCAGTAGTGCATGCAGAGAAGAGTAGATGTCATACAAAGACCTGTCTTCTTCTCCTGGCCCACCGCAGCTCTCCAGCCTCTGCCAGGCCTTAACAAGAGACCAGGGATCT
Organism: Lesueurigobius sanzi; assembly: GCA_900303255.1. NCBI lineage: Eukaryota > Metazoa > Chordata > Actinopteri > Gobiiformes > Gobiidae > Lesueurigobius > Lesueurigobius sanzi. The sequence continues at coordinate 16,254 of OMNZ01031035.1, forward strand.
GCGCACCACAACTGCACTGACTGACAGAACAATTACAGCTAACACACAGCGTGATGGAGAGGCACACGTCTCCAAATAGAATTTCCCCACTATGTTGCATCACACGCTTAGCGAATGATTTCAGTGGAAAAACTAAATTGACCTGAGCCACTGATTGACTGACCGGCACGGCTGTCTCCACACATAAAAGGCACTCTGGAGTTTTTTTATGTTGCCTCCATAAAAACACAGGAAAAGCATTTACCCTTGATCAAGGTTGGGTGGGTCTGACTTTCGCAATGTTTGGCAGCCATTTCCTTCAGCGCGGGGTGTTCATCTGTTAGCTCAGTTAGAGGTGTGGGTATTTTTAATCACACACCTACTGACTGGAGAAGAAAGGGGAAGTTAATTAAAAGAGGCAGCCCTCATCAGGACATTTCCAAGTATAAATCAGAGATTTAATAGCCTGGAAATTGTGGGAATACATGGATTTGAGTCTCCAAAGACAGTAAAGCCAAAGTCATTACATCTTTGTCTATTCAATAGGCATTTCATATTTTCTACTTGTAACACTGCAACAATAGTTTTCATGATTTTGTGACCAATATTTCAACTTAGATATACAGTAGATGAATCATTTACTAAACAGTAACCAGGCAAAAAAAATAAGGGAAAATAGGGGAAGAAAAAACCCTCCTACACACCACATACACCACACAAACAATATACAAATTGCATTAGACAGAAAAACAATAGAAAAATAGAAAAAAAAAGTACCCAATGTTAATATTTAATCTAAATTAATGATATATTATATATAATTAATAATTAATGATGATAATTTTGATGAAGGGAGCCATAGAAAGGAAAGTTTTGTATCTCAAAGTTAAAAGGACCTTGTACAGTAGGTTTGCCGTTGTACAATAGCAATGGTTCTTTGGTAAATGCAGAATACATCATTTACCAATATGGACATTTGTAGTTCTACTCCGAAGGCAACAACTAAAAATAAAGAATGACACTGTGTCTACGGGTGTTTCCTTTCGCAATCCTTGATGGACTGGTCTCATGCAGCACGGAGGCCATTACCCACCACCATTCTGGCCCCCAACAGCTGCAATACACCACGCTCCCTGACTTTCTAATTAGCTTATCTGCGAATAGAAGTACACCAGGCAATTCTATGCTCTAGCAGGCTGACAACGAGCGGCCAGTGGGGCTGAGCTGGTGCCTACAGTGCCACCAAGGGAGCCATTGTCTTCTGCACATTAGAACAAGGAAATATGGATAATTCTGTCTCAAAACTCAGCTCTTGCATTCCCAGTGGCTTAGGAAGACTGAAGAGTAGTACTATTTATCAATATTAAAAGTTCCATGACAATATTTGCAATGATTTATGCACACAAAGTTTTCCTAAGACTTCTGACCTGCAAATAACAAACATTTCTATCTATTTTAGGTTCTTTCATGTACAACTTATATTCATTGTCAAGCTGCCGCACACTGACACTTTAACAACACCAACAAAGCTATAAATATGAAAATTTTGCATGTGAGAGCAAGAGGGCCCCTGAATTTCCCCAAGGGTAGACTGAAGTGTATCTATCTATCATGTACTTTCGTGAGCTCAGAGCAAAGCCATTTCTCCTTTTGTTTGATGTGTCTGGGAACTAAATAAATGTTGCCATTAATCTGTCTCCGATTTCACAAAGCGACGTCGTACCGTTTTAATTGGATCATCTATTATTCATTATTTATCAAAGGATCCCAAGCTATGCCTAAATGTCAGAGGATACTGTCAGGCTTTACGGGCCTTTAACAATGACAGGAAGTTCACAAAATAAGACAAACTACAAAATATAATAAATGATAATGAGGTTTTTGTGCTTTGGTTTAGTGTTTTTTCAAGGGAATCCTGGTTACCCAAATCGCTGCGTCACACGAGCAACAGCACGAACATGACTGCGATACCACACTTGATAATAATGATGAGCTATAGACGCCAATACAATATACAGACCTACATTAAAACCTTGTTTGAGTCAAAGCAAAAGCAACAGCATCTCCATCCATAGGCCCAAGCTGGTGATGTCCCACTGAGAGCAAAATTACGAGTTAGGTCTGAGGAGACAGTAGGGATGTCAAGATCGTGGTTATAAAGGCTTCAAGCAGTTTAACCGTAAGAATTAACCGCAGTCACGTCCACTGTCATCGGTAAAGAAGAAACAGCGTCCAATGTTAAATCCACTAAAAACATTTACAAACAACCAACACGGTTTCTCGCCAGATGCCCCAGCCCATTCTTAGACGGACATTTACGTGCAAACACACCCCTAGAGTCCGCTGTAAATGAGGATTATTTGCATACAAATACACAAGGTGATGGCCCGGGTGATCTCAAAAAGAGACGTGGGCATTTGTAGAGTTTTCAGGGGGGGTAGACTCAGTTCTGAGAGGAGGAGAGAGAGAGAGCAGCTAGTTGAAATGTCAACAACAGTACACGTGCTGTAAAGTTAGCAAAACTCTGCTAATAATGGTTTTCTGCAACCAAGACAGACTATTTTCAAGAGACAGTTTAATATGTATGAATATATTAGTCAGATAAGTTTTACTCAACATGGATTTTACTAAGGGAAAAAAACGCTTGGATTGTTGCATTTTGCACCAGAGAAGAGAAGCTATCAATCTCAAGCTAAAGGTAAGCAGCTATCGTTAGCAACTTTTCCTCCTAGGGGGGGAGGGTTATATTTAAGGGTATTTATTCATAAATAATCCACAACACGCCACTTAACCAGCGTTTTGAAAAGAGCCTGCTCGCCTTTTCATACTGTTGCTGTCCACTGTTCTCGCCAGCCAACCTACACGCTATCCCCGCATACGTGCATCATTGTCTTCCCCCGTTTTTTGTCACCCCCAAAGAAGCTCTTTCAGGCGGCTCTTCCCTTCCTCCATGTGCAGAGCACTTCGAGCCGCACTTAGCTCTAGGTCCGGGGAAGTATCTCCTGCGGCTGGAAAAAGTGGGGGCACCCATGTACAAACAAGCAGCTTTCAATGAGCCGCCTAGTAGCTGTCTGAACGTGGAATATCTCATTATAAAATACCCAGAATATACAGGGTGTCCATAAGTTTCTACAATAAAAAAAAATATTATAAAGGCAGTTGACAAGACATCTTAACCAGATTTGTTTCATTGTAAATTTCTCCATTGTGAGATCAATAAAGAACTATCTCATCTTATCTTAATACAGCTCTATATGGGCACCATTAGTGTAATACACCTCTATATGGGCACCATTAGTTTAATACACCTCTATATGGGCACCATTAGTTTAATACACCTCTATATGGGCACCATTAGTTTAATACACCTCTATATGGGCACCATTAGTTTAATACACCTCTATATGGGCACCATTAGTTTAATACACCTCTATATGGGCACCATTACTTTAATACACCTCTATATGGGCACCATTACTTTAATACACCTCTATATGGGCACCATTAGTGTAATACACCTCTATATGGGCACCATTAGTTTAATACATCTCTATATGTTAATAATTTTCACACCAACATGTGACAGATTTGATTTTGACCTTTACTGTAACTGTGACTCACACCAGCACAACA
>OMNZ01031040.1:9610-22216 GCA_900303255.1 Lesueurigobius sanzi
TTATTTCCTACACCACAGGGAGGAAAAAGGCCTTTTTGCGGAAAAATGTGTGTGTTTTTTTCAGGCGGAAATTCATTCAAACCTACGGCAACCTCATTTTATTGTCAAACAACATCATTTATTGCTATTTCACTTCCACCGTCATCTCGAAGCTCTACCAAATGTGTGGACACCAAGATTAGCCATGTACACCTAGGATGTAAAGAAATGATTTTTGGAGAAAAAGGTCTAGGGCTTAAGAGGTTAATATCAGATAGATGTATATTCTCATTAATGAATTCCCACACGCTTCAACGTGACTCTGTTTGTAAAAGAAAGTAGGTTACACTGCAAAAAGACATCTAGAAATGAGTCGAATGTCAAAAACCAATTGGGACAAAACGAAGAAACCTTGAGGAGGTCCACATGAAGGGGGGGGTGCTCTCCCAAGGACGGACAGGAAATCTAAGTTTAAAACATGTACCCCGCTGGAAAATTTCACAAATGTTCCTATTTTGCAGTGTTATTTTGAGGAGACATACGACATTTGAGTGAAATTTATGCGGCAAGCAACACCTGTATTACAAAAAGAGATATTTTGAAAGTTAAATTTGCAGTAATTGTGTCTTGACAAATAAAATCATCTGCCAATGGAAAGTATTTTTGCACTTAAATTAAGAAAAAGTTCATTTACAGTCATTGTCTAATTTACGAAGCCTGTAATGTAACTTATTAGTTATCCTATCTTATTTTTTTAATCCAGTGTACATAAGAGATGTACAGTTTATACAGTTTTATTGATAGATCCTAAGAGACACTTATTTTATTTTATCAGTATTAGCTTTTAAAATTTGGTTTATTATCCTATGCCAGTATTATTACTACTACTGTATTTGCAAACCTTTTTTATTCTTGATGGCACATTTCCTGACTTTTTTGATCCCCCCTGTGTGATCTTGCCCTAAGAGCTGTTGTAACAAGTAAATAAGTAAATATCTCCATTGTAGTAGTAAGTAAATATCATCCTTATCTAATTTCTACTTATTTTCAAATTTTTCATCTTATTTTAAGTGCAAAAATCCTTGTTCCATCGGCACTATAGCGGGGCCCCTTGTAATTTTGGGGCCCTAAGCAGCTGCATGGCCTGCTTATTACGCTGGACCGGCCCTGGTTGCGGTGGTAGTCATTGACATTGGCAATAGTAACAGCAAAAGTGGTTGTTGTGGCTCTTGTAGGAGACTGCTGGGCCCTCCTCTCGTCTAGGCACTGGGCTGAGGGACTACCTCTCTCTCTCTCCCTTCCACGGTTCACCCGCTTGTTTCCGGCGCCTTCCTCCTCCGCAGCCCTTCACATTATCTGAAATCAGTCCCTAACTCTCGGTCATTATTGGTTTTCTGCGCTCCCGCGGCCGCCCCCTGCCTGCTGGGCTTGAACGGAGGTTTCCAAACTCCACAGTGTTCAGAGGAAAGACCTTTCCTCCACCCACCTGCATCAGCCTCCCACTTATACTCTTCCACCACTTTCTTTGTCCATCCTTTTAAGACTTGCACTCAGGCACTTAACAAAACACATAAAGGCCAAGCGTTTCTGTTCATATCAAACTTTTCATTGCTCTTGTGTGGCTGCACTCTTGGGCCTATTTATAAGCACATGTGTTGCTTTGGTGAGCGTGTCCCGATGTGTGGGGGGAGTGTAGTAGTCTCCTGCGAGGGATTAGCTGTCTTATGTGTTAATAAACATGTCTAACAGCACAAGTTTTACTTTTGCCGAGGTTTCTTTAACCGTTAAAAGTTTTGTAAATATAGACCTTTCTCAGCTGACCTCATCGGCGAGCATGCAACAACGGGTTGCAATGGGCAATTCACATCAAAACATTCTATTTTCTCTATTCAATTGCATTGGTTGGCAGCAAGACTGAGAATGGTCTATACAGTTTTTCTTGATTTATGAGACACTCAAGTCTGGACTTCAGACACAAGTCCATTGATTGCACACATTAAAACAACTGTGTGTACATACAATATATACTAATATTTTTTATTTATTAAAAAACTAATACTTTTACTAATACGTTTCATGAGAAAGAAGATTCAAAATAAAAACTGCTTAAACAACAATGCTTTCACTGTCATTTATCAAAACTCCAAACAATGAGCCTTTACTTCCACAGAACATGCTGCAGACATAAAAGCACCATATCAACTGAGTTTGACTGAGTTAATTACAAAAAATGCAATTAAAATGTAATGAATAAATCAATCAATCACCATGTATTGCCTTTGGGCTTCATGCACATACATAGTGTCCCTAAAACCCCTCAATGTGAGAGGGTGGTGGGCAGCTGGTCCAGCGGATGTCAGTCTCAAAGCAATAAAGCACTAATCTCTTCAAGCCCCACCGTCCGTCACATGATGTCCTCACTTACTTACTTCTTACTCGTTCTTAGAAACATAATAAAACATTATTTATTAAAAGTCGTCGGAATGTGCCGCGGCCTCATTCCCATTTACACAGAGATGTATACATGTGGAGTTACACACTCTCCAAAGATCCAAGTCCAAACACATCTCGCTGAGTCTTTATGAAGCTGAGAGTTCTCCTTCCATAGGTAATCACAAGCCGCTATACCTGGGACTAATACAAATACACGCTGGGCCCTTTCTCTTATAATGTGTATACAGTGATCTAATATAGAGCTGTGCTGGTTCTGATGTTGGAGGGAATATGTGCCTCTCCTGCTCCTCTCTGTCTCCTGACTGTCACTGCTGGAGCAGACTCACTGAGCAGGTCGACCCGTGCTGCTGCAGCATATTTTCACTTTTATGTGTGTTTACACTGAGGGACGACTGCAAAGCACAGAAGCATTAAAACAATGTCTTTATAGCCGCGAGAACAGAAATAGAAGCACTATGTCGTTTGATAGCTGATGTGTGCTCGGGGTCAGGGTGAAAGCAGGACGGCAGACAGAGTGGAGCAGAGCTGCCCCCAGCTAACACTTATATAATAATATGTCTGGGATCTATAGCTCACTGAGGATCCATGCTGATATTGGTCAACAATAGAGTCATATAAAAGGGCCGGCAGGAGCCTGATCTGCTGATGCGCATCTGCATCCCACAGTTTTTCCACCGCTCAAACTTTCAAACTAACTTCTGCTGATCACACTTCTCCCAAAGTTTATATTTGGCGTGAGTATAGCCCAAGCTATTACATACTTTCTTTAACCTGTCTCTATAGCAACCCCTGCAGGCTGTTGCTGTGGCAATGGCTGCTGTTGGGCCTTTGGCATCATTACGAGTCTGTCCCTGCTTTAATGGGCAGGTTATGTGTCTCTTTGATGTTTGGTGAAGGGTTATCTGGCTCTCTGCCCCATCCAGAGGTGTGCAGTGAGCAGGCACCGGGCCGCTCTCTGACATTGACGCTAAAGCCAAAAGAATAGGTCAATGTGTCTGCTGGTTCGGAGATTCGCTACACAAATGAGATGCCCACCACTCAGAGCAGCAGGGCGCCCAGGGGTGCAACCATGTCACAAGCCGTTAGCCAAACAGAGGCAACAGGCGCTGACACCAATCAGAATGGCAGATGTCCACACGAGTAGGCAGAGTGGCACATGAGGGTATGGGCCGGCTCGTCCCTCTGTCCCCTTTGGACATGGCAGCAAGCAGACCTTAGATGGGCTGCACCACCAAAACTCTTTCTCTCAAACACCATTAGAAGATGAAAATTAGGAGCAGACCAGTGGTCACTACATTTATGTCCGCGTAAAAACGGAACAAGTGAAAATAATAATGCATTGGTTTTATATAGCACTGGACACTGAAAGATGCTTCACATGGCATTATTCATTCACTCCATACTTGATAAAGGTATTCTTCACAGATAGTTATTTGGTAAATGTAGAATGAACATTGGATAGATGTGGTAATATTGTGATATTAGTTTCATATTTCTATTTCACTAAATGAGTGAAGCCACAGAGTCTTGGGCTGCGTCTGAATATGGCAAATCGGTACGAGGTCTAACCCAAAACCGGAAGTGCGTCAGCGTCCGCCATGATAAGTGCTGTCTGAATAGTCCTGTCAGTTTAGGAAGGAGCTAGGGATAGGAGCTTGTAAGCTTCCTAAATAGCCTCTTTAGCATAGGGACCTCTGCAGGTCCCTAGCTGATGATGAGGAGCTAAGAGGCATCCCACAATCCTTTGCGCCGTTCCCACGTGTGTTTTGTTTCTTCACTTGAGTGTTTACGAAAATGTACGATCTGCACGACACGGTTCATGACTGACAGACACATGTTATAAAATGAGCTGCACAAGACAAACTTCATAAAAGTGACTATAAAGAGTCTCCACAGAGCCTTACTATGTAAAGATCACTACAGGATATGGACTAAATGAGGCAGTTTCATTACGCATTTTGTTTTAGTTTAGAATGAAAGCAATATGCAAATTAGCCACATGCTTTAAGCTCCGATAATAAACATGGAGGAGCGCATTCTTATAATCTGACATGAACCAAAGTGTGTCCAGGGCATTTCATTATCTGTGATAGAAGTGAATCTGAAACTGATTTTTATTATGGTCTGTTCTCTGTCTGCCTTCATTTAAGTGGCTGGTGTAACTTTCAGAGACAGTGGTGAAGCCTGAGGTTCAACTGCTCTTTATTGAAAACCTGTTGACATCAAAGTTAGTGGTGTGCAGTAAAATACACACATTTTAGCCACCAGATTTCACCATTGACCCCACCAAATGTTAAGGAGTTAGGAGCTAGTGTTAGTGTTAGTGGGTATAATTAGACTGATTCGGATAGAGCTCTGGAGAAAGTTTTCTTGGGCATCTCCCCAGAGGGTCAAGGGTCATCACAGCTGATTACTGAGAGAGATTGGTTATCCCTTTCTGTTAATTATGTTCAAGTTGTGTCATTCAATCACTTTATGACAGAAAAGCTGTTCTGTTATTCTGTATGTCACAAGTTTTAATTTTTCTGTGCTACAAATTAAGAATTTTAATTGTCAACAAACAGAAAGTTTGTAACAAAAAATATGTCCAATGCAGCAGTTGCCATTAGGATAAAGTCCTACTGTCTGTCTTTAATTCTAATTTACTAATTAATTAAATAAAGGGCTGAGACAAGTGCCCTCTCCAGTCATTTGGAATGGGTTTCTTGCTGATGAATTGTATGGAGGGCATGCATATGATGTCAAGGCTTGGCAACAGAAGCCAAATGATTGTTGGGTTATACTGTATATATTTTTGAATTGTTTTAGAATAGTGTTTGTGCGTATCTTCTGTAGATAGATACGTGATTGCATTTTGAATAGAGCTCAGGATTGTGTTAATGTGTTCTGGGAATTTGCTGGGTACATTCGAAACAAGATAAAAAGGAATTCAATTTTGGAGTTATCCTTCACGTCAAAGCATTTGGACATTAAAAATGCTTTGACCAGCAGTAATCCAGCAGCTAACATTGAGTTGTTACATGGTTGTTGTATATTGTTTTTGCTATTACTAGTCTTTGGACAGTGATTGCTAGTTCCCACAAAATGGTGGATTTCAATGCAAATGTTAATTAATAATATACCAAACTATTAAGTTTTCTTGCACGTTTCCTTGCACAACATACCGTGACCAGATCATCATACAGTCCCGAACGAAAGTTGAAAAATGGTAAAAATTCACATTTTGCATGGTCGGATCTTCACAAGGTGGTTCCAAGTAGAGATTCAGTATGCAACAAGAAGAAATAGGAGTGAGCCAAATTTGAGGAAACCTTTAGTGGAAAACAACAATTAAATTAAAATAGGCTGTTTCGCAGCTGATCAATAGTTTAGGACCACATCTCATAAACCACCCAATACCCCCTCAAAACAGAAATCACACGAATTGAGTAATGACTGGCTCCACCGTTATTGTTGATCACTTCATAAGTTTTTTGCGGCCATAGACCATAAATAAAGATGGATGTAGCTCACGTGACTTTCCCCATTGTGTTCAGCGCGGGCTAATGAAGCCAGTCATGCTAGCACGTGAACCACTGCCATTTTGCTTTTTTGAAAAAATTCCATATTTGGTATGTGCTGTACGTTCTCATGGCAACCGCAGAGCCAATCAGGAGTGAGGTTCTTGAAGGTGCCTGCCCTTCACTTGTCACACAGGGTGAACCCACAGACGGCAGCAAGGGCAGGCTGTAAATCAAACCAGGCCCCACAGCCAACCTTGATGAAAGAAGGCATCTGATTGGCCAGTTGTTTTTGTTAATATCTTAAATAATGTTGAAGATGTCAAAAGACAAACGACAGGACGGTGTAGTGCGTGGTAAGACTAGCACTTGAGGGTCATATTAACAACACTATTTCCAATAATGAGGTAAAGAGGGGCCAAAAAGATTACATGCAAGTCAATGGGCACTTCTGGCTTCCGGGAACAATCCCTGTAAGCTAGTGTGGCATAATGGGTGTGATAAATAAATATGGTAAATAAAAAAAAATGATAAACCAACAACGCCACCCTTAAAAAGGGAAAAGAAAAATTAACTTTATGGCACTCAGGTCCGTATTTGATACACAGAGGCAAGGCTCGAGTACAAAATTACATACAGTAGTTCTTTTGTTCAGTTTAAGTTAAGTTAAGTTAAATTACAGTTCCAATTCATTTAGCATGTTCGTCATCCATGTTTACATTTATGTTCCAGTCGCAAATACGGAAGGCGTCACAAACAGGCTCAGGGTGATACGGCAGAAAGGCAAGACGGTGAGGCGTCATCTAAAAAGTAAAATCACACATCACGACCAGCCATACATAAATTAAGTTTGTGAGCTAGCACAAACCTGAATCGCTGCTAGGACAAGCTCTGGAGCATCTCGGCATAGCTCGGTTCCACTACAGCCCAGCATGGTAGCATTATGCGCACAGGTAACAGCGCGGCCCCACAGCAACACTGTGCAATACATCTATGCATTACAAGACTTAAATTAGCGCCATGAAAACTATTAACTTTGATCAACGAAATCTTTAGACTACCTTTTGGTGGAGAGCAGTGAGGAGCATCAACCACAACAGGGGACCAGAGTACAGGAAGTCAGAGGTCAATTGACACAAAGGAAGTGATATTTATGCAGTGATGGCTGGCGCGCACAGCCAATCACAGCCAAGTATTAGTGGCAGAGCCCGCCTGCAGGCATACTGCCACAAGATGTATTTTAGTGAATCACAAATATGAAGTGACTTTGGTATTCATCATATTGATTCAACTTCACTTTTACTGGTGTCACCTGTAGAGTACAGTGATAAAAATCTAAAACAAATTAGCATAGAATTCAAAACGGAGATATCTACTTTTGCAAATGAACTCTTCAGATATACAAGTTTCACTGCCTTTGGAACTAATTTCTACTTCTACATGTTATGAGTTTGCAATGTTCTTTGATGGCAAATTAACAAAAATCAGCCAGTTAGACACCTAGAGCTGACACATTTCTCACCTGTCACTAACAAAACAATCCAAGATGTTATCTCTGGTCTGAGTTCATGTACATGCTGTCTTGATGATGAAGACCTGAACAACTGCAGTCATCGCGGGGACTGGACAGCATTAGCGGGACCAGACGTGTCGGCCAAGCCTGCAGCTCGGGTTGAACACTGCTGCGGGACTCTTGTCTGCCTGAGGCCATCTCCCAGTTTAATGGCCTCTGCAACTCTCGCTGGACATAGCCATTGGACTCTGGTGGACCAAAAATTCACCACTGGCCCATCTGTCCATAGGGGTGGATCCCTCCCCAAAATGGTTCCCCTCGAGGGTTCCTAATTTTCTCCCATGTGGTTTTAAGGGTTGTTCCTCGCCGTAGAGGAAGGTCTAAGGATGTGGGATACTCTATACTTGTTATGTCCAATTAACTTATTTACGGGACATTACATCTGGTTGTGACATTTCATTTGTGTGTGACATTCATTTGTGTGTGACTTTTTTTGATCATTCTGATATTGATTTGTTTTTGTCCATACTGACCTTTGAGATGACTCCTGTTGTGATATTGGCCGTTACAAAAATAAATTGATTGATTGATTGATTGATGAGTTACCCATTTACCTTTACCATGCCACAGTAATAAACAACTACTGGCCCAAATCAAACCTGCCACTCTTGGGTAAATTCCCGGAGAAAGTTGCATATGAACAGCTAACAAACTTTCTCCTGGCTAGTAATGTTTTTAATACTTTCAGTGAGGTTTTAAGCCCGACCACAGCACTGAGACAGCTCTGATCAAGGTGACTAATGATCTCCGTCTCAACACCACGCAGGCAAAGTCTCAGTCTTAGTTCTGCTGGACCTGAGCGCTGCCTTTGACACAGCGAACCATGCGATTTTGTTACAGAGGCTATGTTGAAATTGGTAACTGTGTCTCAGACAAAAATGGTTGTGACCTGTGGAGTTCCCCAGGGGACGATCCTGGGACCCCTATTATTTAATTTATACATGCTTCCATTGGGTCAGCTAATAAACGGCAATAATGTGTCCTACCACAACTATGCACATGACACTCAGATCTACGTGTCACTGATGGCAGGTGAACATGGGCCTGTAGACTCACTACTCAGACTCAAATTTGGCCACAGAAACAAAGAGAAAGTGTCATCAGTCATCTTGAGTCTCCCTCTCTCTAAAACATAAAAATCAGGTTAAAAATCTAGGAGGAATTATAGGCTCAGACCTGAACTTAAATAGCCACTTTAAATCAATAACATCAGCAGCCTTTTACCATCTAAAAACATTGCTAACATCAAAGATGTAGTGTCTAAACCAGGCTTAGAGCACTAAAGTACATCTCTGACATGTTAGTGCTGTATGAACCATCTCAGTGTCAGGACTTAACATGGTGAGGCTGCGTTTCAGCTGCTAAAATCTGGATCAGTCTCGTAGAAGATGTCAGACAGGCCTCAGCTCTAACAATGTTTAAATCCAGGTAAGAAGGTCCCGGGTTCAATTCCCAGACCCGAGGGGACTTTTCTCGTGGAGTTTTCATGTTCGCCCGTGTCCTCCAGTTTCCCCTACCACTAATAAACATGTACAATAGGCAAGGATGAATGAAGTCTGTGTGTGAGTGCATTGTGGTGGTCTGAAGGTCCGTTTGTGCCAAGATACGTTTGGGCACCCACACTTCAGTCTACCCCTTACCAGCTGGTTACCACTATCGAGTTTGGAGTGAAAGTAAATTGTCCCATGTAAAGCGCTTTGTGACTCTGTCTGTGAAAGGCGCTGTATAAATAAAGCTCTTCTTCTTTAGGTTGAATCTAGTTCTTTTAACTAAAGACAATATAAATAATATACTAAAGATATATTCATGTTTTATTGATTTGTTTGATCTACCTTCTTTTCTGTAATTGTGCAAGCATTTGAATTGCCTTATGCATGAATTCTGCTCAACAAATAAACTTGCCTTGCCTATAGAAACCCTGAAAGATCAGCTTTATTGAAAATCCATGTGGGCGATTAGTCATAGTCACCTGAAGCAGAAAACACACACACTTCAAATGAATAGAGCAGGTTTTAATGAACACACTGAATAACCTGACGAGATAAAGAGACTGGGATTAAAATACACGGTGCTGACAAAAGCCCAATGATGTTTTCTTACAGAGTGACCTCCAGCAGCAGACGATGTGTTCTTCGACGTGTTCTTGATCCTGGAACCAGCTGTAACGGCTGTTAGGAGCTCAGGTGCTCGAACAGGGACGCAGAGGTCAATGGACTGAGCCAGGCCCCTCACTGAGCTGCATCCTCCAGGCCCTGATCATCCTCGTCCCCCCGGCTTGGGACAGATGGCTCCTCTCACATTATACAGCTAAACAACTGAGACAAACTGGGGCAAACTGGAGGTGAATCTTAATGCAAAATGTATGATGGTCAAAGGTACTGTTTGTTTTGGCCGGCCCAAGCGTTCATGGGGCCCGGAGCGGAATGATGTCATGGACCATTGCAACAATTCCCCACGTTTTAATCATGACTATGTTCGTTAAAAAAAGGTCTCGAGACCTGGTGGTCTCGGGGCCCTAAGCAGCTGCATAGTCTGCTTATTGGGTTGGGCTGGCCCTGATTTAAGAGACACTGCAGGTAAATTGGAATTGGAATTGAACTTTACATTATTATGGCTACCTTAACTAACCTTCATTGACAATGACAATACATTTTATTCTGATTCTGATTCTTCTGATATGGAAATACAAAGACATGCCCTCTAAACTTTCATATGGGCATGACAAGAGCATGAGGGACTCATTTACATTTGTTCGACTTACTAGTACCTTGTACCATGCCATTTAAACTTTATTTATGAAGCATTTTAGACAGATAAGAGGGGGCCAGGCCATTCAGACATGTAAAAGTAAATAAAATCATTTTAAAATCCACTCTAAAATGAGCTGGAAGCCAATGGAGCAAAGCTTAAACTGGCTCACACCGGCATAAAGGCTGCTACAGTGATCCAGCATAGTGGTCACAAATGTGTGAATCACTGTCTCAAAATGCTGTCTAGACAAAATAGGCTTCATTTTAGCCAGTTTTCTCAAGTAGACAAAAATTACTGGCTTATTTGCTTCTCAAGTTTCAGTTCAGGATCCATTTTAAAACTTAAATTGGAAACAACTGGCTTGACCAAATCTGATAATAAACAAAGGTCAGGAGGAGTGTGATTTGGACCACTAGGGTAAAAAACCATGACTTCAGACTTGTCCTGATTAAGGCGCAGAAAATGAAGGGACATCCATGTCATAATTCTTTTTTACAGCTAGTGGATCACCCCTCTTACAAGGCAAATAGATTTGACTGTCATCGGCATAACAGTGAAAAGCAATGCTGTGTTTCCTCAGGATCGAACTGAGGGGGGGCATATACAGGGAAAACAACAAAGGGCCAAGGATTGATCCTTGTGGTTCCCTGCCCGACAAAGGGGCCGGTGAGGAAACAAATTCACCAAAACCAACACAGAAATCTTGATCACTCAAATAAGACTTGAACCACGAATTCCCACCCAGTGTTCCAGCCGAGAGAGGAGGATCGTGTGGTCCACCGTATCAAACGAAGAGTGGCCAGCGTCACTAATTATTCTTTTTGGAATACATTTTTCACACAGTACTGTTTACTTCACAGATTGGCAACCAAAATTTACCTCCCCGAGTGAGGAGAGTGAATGACATGTTCTAGCATTATATAAATCATGCTGAATTTAGATCTACTCTCTTCAGATGTTCCTGTGGTGATAAATCAAGGTTAGATTTCAAAATGTTCATGGTTAAAAACTCATGTTTCTAATGTGGCAATAGCCAAACCTCCAGGGTGTGTCTGAGTGAATTTTGTTTACAGTAGAACAGTGAGCGTTTCTTCCTCCTCACAGTGGATGGGTGTTTGTGTTCTCTGCGTCCTGTTTTTTCCACTGGGGTAAGCGAGGTGTGGTGCGGTTGCCAAAGGGAGGCCGTGGATGCAGTTGGCAGCACGTCCCAGGCCGCGGTCCAATGTACACAGTGCACCTGTCAGCTCACACAGTACAGAACAGCCCTCTGTCTCTCCACCTGCAAATAAGAGCACTCCAAAAGGGAAAATTACAGTAAAAGAAAGTGTTTATTTTCCAAAGCAAGATAAACATGTGAAGGGTTTATTTTTGCAAATGATCTTGATCTCTTCATGCCCAAAAGGGTATAATTGGCTTTATCAGATGTCTCAATTTTGTCACATTAGACCAAAGTTGGGTGTAAGCTTTTCCATTGAAAACACTAATTGTTTTAATGGAAAATGTTACATGTTGATATTGTGAAGGAAAACAAAATCCTCTGGTGCTTTCTCTTGTATACTCCACTCTCTCTTACTCCACTCAAATGTCTCTAAAATAAATGAATAAATGGCATTGGAAAAAGAGCACACAGAAATGTTCCCACTTTTCTACCCGGCACCGAACTGAGAGTGGATTTACTCAGAAGTGCACTCAGCTCTCAGACACAGTGAGCGATGGTTTCCTTGTGGTTAAGCTTGATTTACTCCAGACCTTCACCTGGCAATTAAAAACGGCAAACTTAGCAAATGATGATTACAGCAATTACATAAGAGACAAAACAGCTCTGTAACACTGAATATACAGTAGTTTCACGATGTAAACAGTTTAGTTCAGGTCACTGCCTGCTGACATCAACTTCATAGAACTATTCACCTTCTTCAGGAACTCTTCATGGGGGCTGCCATCTTGTGTTTATGGCCAAACGCAGGTCTAACTTGAGCTGATATTGGCTTTCATTTCTGTTAATGGTGCGACATACAGTATAACATTTATAACAAACTGCTGGGTAAATATATTGATCAGATTTGAGTTCCTTACAGACAATTAGCCCATTAGAGTGACAACAAAAAATAATTTTAGGTCACATTTTTCATGTCGTCCTTCCAACTGCACTGGTATATACAGTGGTATGAAAAAGTTTGGGCACCCCTGTATATTTTCATGATTTTCCTTTATAAATCATTGGTTGTTTGGATTAAAAAATCCAGTTAAATATATCATATAGGAGGCAAACACAGTGATATTTGAGAAGTGAAATAAAGTTCTTATGATTTACAGAAAGTGTGCAAGAATTATTTAAACAAAATTAGG
>OMNZ01031076.1:0-11293 GCA_900303255.1 Lesueurigobius sanzi
TGGGTGTGTAAATTGATGTTTCTGTTTTTAATGTGTTTTTAATCTGTAAAGCACTTTGAGTTGCATCTTTGTAGGAAAAGTGCTTTATAAATAAACTTTGATTGATTGATTGATTGATTGATTGATTGATTGAAAGGACGACGATGGCTTGATTTTCAATCCTTCAAAATGAAGGACAGCCTTCAAAATATTCTGTCATTGACAGAGAATCTTCAGTTAATGTAACTTCTGGGTGGGGCATACATTTATGAATATCTTTATTTATTATTTTTTACTTTTTGAGCTTTCATTTGCTGACCAGAGCATTAGTCAAAAATCTCAACTATTAACAATTATACCCTATTATTTTGGTCTTTTCTTGTCAAGAAAACACTTAATCTTATTAAGTGTCAACTATCCAGACTAAATTTAACAATATAAAAATTGGTAAGACTCATTTGATTCTAATTTAACATGCCAAAAATATAGATTCATTAAAAGTGTTATGGCCATTTAAGGGTAGGGCTGGGTGATATGGCCAAAAAACTTATCATGATTTTCTTTAGTTTAAATCACGATTTCGATTTGATCACAATTCATGTGTGTAATGTCTGTTTGGCGACGAAAGCCGTCTGCTTCTTCTTGGGTTTAGACCTGGTGTTGTAGTGGTTTAGTCTTGGTTAAGACCTGTTTTAGTCCAGAGTTTTGACCTGCTTCCATCATGGTTTAGTCCTGCTTTAATCCTGGTTCAGTCTGTGATATTGTCCAGGTTTTAGACCTGATTCAGACCCAGTTTTCTCTTGCTTTATTTCTGAGTCCTTGGGTTTAGACCTGGTTTAGACCTTGATTTCAGTCTCTACTTTAGTCTTGTTTACTGCTTCTTGGTTTAGTCCTGGTTTAATCCAGATTCAATCCGTGATATCATCTGATTGTAGACCTGGTTTAGACCTACTTTTCTCCTGGTGTGTTCTGGTCGTTTTTCACAATTAGATTTCTATCATCATATCGCCCAGCCCTAGTTAAGAGCGAACATTGAATGTCAGTTGATAAAAATAAAGGCTAAAATTGCTTCTCTTTGCATCCTCGACTCAGATGCCTTATGCTCATTGAGGGACACTTGTAGGTGGTAGCATGTTAAAAAATAGCTTTCTCTTTGAAATCTCTGGAATGTGCAGCCGACTAACTCTTCAGGGCTGTCATCCAGGTCACGGTACATGACCTTTCACTCTCCCACACACTGCCTCACAACAGCAGCAAGGTTTCGATCCAACTGAGTTTTTAAATGTAGACATAATTTCATAATAGTGCAACAATTATTAAGGCTATTTTAGCTTAAAACGAACATTATCATTTTATGCTCAAAAGTATCAATTCATGTGAAAGAGGGGGAAAGGGGAAGGGCAGGGAATCCTACTGCTGAATTGCTGGAAAAGGGATGGAAATTCCCCTAGACGAAAGGAGTATGACCATCCCTTTCACAGCGATTAGGGAGTAGGATGTGGATGACTGGAATGTTGCTGCAATACATTTCATAGGATGGAGGAGAAGGAGGAAGATGAGAATATTATTTTACCTTCTACTGACAATTTGATCGGTCTTATAGCCCCTCACACTGTCATGCTTTATATGATCTTAACCAAGCTGAATTCTCGATACTTGCTATCACTAATGCGATCTAACCTATACTTTGACTTTAAATGTATGTGAACAAATGTGATGTAATATATTACCCAGTGTAAGGGTAAATATTATCTTTCCGTTAATGAAAAAAAGATTAATTCTCAGAGTATTTGCGAGTTCACAAAAACATGAGAATCCATCTCAGGGATGGGTGTTGTGTTCAACTATCCACACACAGATTTCACACTAAATGCACTTTGACTGTATGTTCATTATATTTCAATAAACAGAAATGTCAAAAATAAATTAAATTTAGTGGGGTGCCTTGTGATTTCCTTTTGTAAAAATTGTGCCTTGGCTCAAAAATGGACAGGGAAACACTAGTGTAGCACTTTGAGAAACTTGTGACTCACATGACAGCATCTACCATTGAAGTCATGACCTTTGTAGACAATTATTTTCTTCCCCATTTGAAATCTGTGCTCCCTCAGTATTTCCTCTATGTCATGCTCTGTAGGCCTACAAAAAGCAACACAAGCAGAAGGTGTTCTGGTTACTGGTAGGTCATGGGTCTTTTATGAAGAACCAGTAGGAGGAGTTAACCTTAACTCTCACCGCTCTGAGTTCTAAAGGTTTGTGAAAACATCTTAACCTATTCACACATAAGCACTGCTTATTATTGACTTACCATGGGCTTTGTTTAAGGCTGTTCACACTTTGCTCTCATTAGCATGACAGAGAGATGGATTCTGTCTAAGGATGTTGTTGTAAATGGGTGCTAAATTCCTCCATTGCAGTTCATGGATGGATGTTTTTTTTTTTAACAAACCATCTATTTTCATAACTTCACTGTCCTCACATGAGTGATCGGTGGCTTTGAGATGAGATGGAGCTCAGTGTGAGGCTGCACCACACAGACATGGCAGGTGTGGAGCTGACAGGCTTCAGAGGGATTGGGAAACACATTGAGGATTTTGAGAGTGAATACATAAATAAACAATACATCAATAAACATAACATTAATCAGAATCACCTTCCGGGAGAATTTAACCTATTGTGCTTTTTTGGGGGTGATGGAGGAAACATGGATCCAGACATGAGGAGAACACGGGAGCCTTCATGCTGTGGGGCAAGGGTGTTAACCACTTGGCCAGTACAAGTGTAACCCATTATTATTATTTATTAGGGTACAGTCCTGTAGGGCTTTTGACCAAACAAGCACAATTTCAAAATGTGAATCAAATGTGCTGAATTCTCACAGTGCTCATTATATTATTAATGTAGAAGAGAGGAGGCAGAGTGCTCATTGGATCTTCGAGGTGTAGGTGAAGTAGTGCTGTAGGCTGCAGGTGCTCTTCAGGCTCTTGGGGCCAAACAGTTTGCATAGAAAGCAAAAGGAAGCCGGGGCACTCTGAATATGCAAGCAAATTCATTGTAAGTGATACTGAGGCGTATTGTTTACTATAAATCATCTTGGATTTAACAATATTTTGAAGGTTTTTTAAGAGGTATGTTGTATATATTGTGTAGGTTTTTCTTATCCCGCTGCTTGGAAAGCACTTTGGGCATCTAGCGTTGTAAATGTGCTACATTAAATAAAGTTGACAGTGACATTGACAAGAGGGACTTTTATATATTTTGTTCTTGTAGTTTATTCAAAAACTAAACAGGGTATATAAGATCCCCTCTGAACAAATCTTTGTAACTAATATATCAACAAAATAAAAATATGAAATGAAAATACAGGCAATTTTGGCATTTTTTTTACACATAAAATGCCTTATTATTTTTATATAGAATAAATAAATGGCTGAAAACTTGCAATACAATTTTCTCTCATATTTATGTCAGAAATATACAGTAAGTTTCATATTGATATCACTCAATTACATTTTTTTTTTTACTTTTTCACCTGGAACCTTGCTGTGGGCACGGTTTGGAGTTAATGTTAACTGGTGTCTTCTCTGATTATGTTACAGGATTTTAATATTGTGCTGTTTAACGAGTGAAGTTAGTTACAGGTGCTCAAACAAAAAGTATTACGAGACCTTGTGTGCAGACACTGGCATCGCTGTCTGTATTTAGGTCACTTATCATATGTGAAATGAACAATACATGCGTTTCAGTCATGTGACTTTTGGGTCGCCCAAAGCCTCTGATTGGTCAGAGCCAGAACATAGAGATATAGAATGTTTTGTAACCCATTGTTGCAACATAAGTTCCGCTGCTGATGATGTCAGCTGAAAGTATGATGTGTGATTTCCTGTGTTAAATCGTGTATGAAGCAGTTAAAGTAAAGTGAAAGTTAACTTAGAGCAGGATTCTCAACACGTGGGTCTCCATAAAAGAGCCACACAGAGTTCAGTACAGTTTGTTTTGCTTGATTTCAGCCTAAATTACAGATGAAGGACATGGTGATTAATACTCTAATAGTGTCATTTTCAACAAGGAAATGAAGGATCACATTTGAGCCGGACAAGTAACGTAAAAGTAATGGAATTTAAATAGTGGTGTAATTTATAAGAGTTATGTAATACAAACATTAAAACAAGTATTATCACTGTAAATAGTAGCTGCTACAGTAGAAAAGTATGAGTGCTTATACTCCAGTGTATACAGTGCGCCTGTAGATGGCAGCAAAGCACAAAATTACAAGGTGGCTATGGATGGTCAAGATCAGTGACAGAATCGTATTTCTTATAAATATATATATATATATATATATATATATATATATATATATATATATATATATATATATGTATACGAGGATTGATTGATATTCATTAATTCATTAAAGTTAGTTTGTTAAAAAAAAAAAAGATTTTGGTTTGCATAATGCATACATTCATATACATATGTACAATTGCAATGGAAAGTGATAATAAAGTGACAATAAAGGCAATTAGGGCTGCACAATTAATCTATATTGAATCGAAATCGCAATTTTAAAAATAAAAATGAGAAATAACCTAAAGCCACAGGCTCAGGTTTTTTTTTTTTGCCTTGTGTCTCCGGTGTTTTATGAAGCTGAAATGTAATACCACAACGTATAACAACAGTTTTAGAAGTATATTTTGTTAACAGTACTATAGTACTACGATATTATTGTTTATTTCAAACAATAATGTCAGTAATCGTGTTGAGCATTTTTTTTTTCATAATCATCGTGGGAAATGAAGAAAATAACTAAACAAGGCAGAACCGAAACTCAATTCATCATGAGAAATGTGGCACAATAATGGCAATTGGTATAGTGGTTATTGCACATGGTATTCCATATTCTTTGGTTATTGCACACAATAACTATAGGCCTACAGAAGAATTGTGGAGGACCTTCACTGAGGGGGTGCCTCAGCTCCTCTACAGGCAGTGTTGCGGAGAATACTTTGAAGCTGGAGTGAATGAGCCCCCTCCCTTTCATGTGTGAAGCGATTTGGGTGTGACTATGTCATATGAAAAGCGCTATACAAATAACATTCCCTTTGTCTCTCTTCTTTCTCTCTCTCTCTCACTCCTTCTTTCTTTCCTCTCCCTCTCTCCTCCCCCTCTCTGTCTCTTTCCTTCCTCTCTCTCTCTCCTTCATCTCTCCCTCTCAGTATTCCTTTGGTATTTGAAAAGTAACTGTATTTGAACCCTCAAATGAACCCTCAAATATTTGTACCTGAATACAGTTACACAAAATGAGTACTCTGAATACGTATTTTAAATACATGTATTTAGTTACTCCCCACCACTGTGTACAGGCAGTGGAGCCCAGGACAGAGTGGACCCTGGTCCAAACCAACATGTCTGTCTCTTCCTGTCCCGCTCCGTGGTCCAGCAGACAACAGGGTAGAGCTGCCATAGAATACTTTTACAGTTACTTTATAATATCTCCTATCTATTTCTATAGCTAAACGGGTCCTTCCTCTGTCACCCCACCCCAATCCGTCGCACTCCATTTCCCAGAATTCCATGTGTGTCCTTTGGGTTCACCTTCCAGGAAGTTGTCTGCAAAAACAGCAACAGCCGCAGAGATGTTCGGGGCTAGGTCCACAAAACACGTTAAAAACCTACAAATAAGTGCATTTCGGAGTAATATATAAGTAAAAACACTGAAGGTAGGTCCACCGACGCGATATGCTCACAAGCTAGTCTGAATTTTAGGCGAGAAAAATGACCAACACGCAAGCAATAACGCGCTGTTGTGATTGCTGTGCAGACATTCAAATATGTATAATCTTTAATGAGTTTGGCGTTCTCGAGAGTAGACAGTAAAGCTAGTGCTAAACTGCAAACCTGCAAATTATTGTAGTCTGTGCTGCGACTGCTAGCGTCACGTGGTGCACATGTCTCCGCCTATTACACTTTGACCCAGACCAATGTTCTTGTGGAAACTATAGTCTTATTAACTCAAAGGTAAGTGTTCAAGTCCAATCCTTTTCGGAGCTTTTTAAATGAAAGGAACTGCATTATTACATTATTCTATAGTAAATTACACTGTTATGTCTTTGAGGTTAAGGCTTTAAGCATTTGTCTCTCAGCAACTCTGACTTGAACTAAAGATCTTTTTGTGTGTTGACCTCATTGTTGACCTCTGTCATAGATAATGCTTTTCTGTTGCACATTGGTTAGACTTCACTAAAGGATTATTTCTTTTGTTTAAAATCTGTTTGTGTAGGTTCTCAGTCATACAGGAGTTGTCCATCGTAGGCAAAAATTCTTCAGTCTTCATCTGTACTCTGTAGTTGAAGTGTAGAACGCTACGATCTTTGGACTAAGATCGAAACGTCCTACACTTCAACTACAGAGTACAGATGAAGACTGAAGAACTTTTGCCTACGTTTTGTTTAAAATCTTTGTTGCAGGCTCAGAACCATGGCCCTGGCTGGTATTCGCGTAATCGAGTTAGCTGGTCTTGCTCCAGCTCCTTTTTGTGGCATGATTCTGGCAGACTTTGGGGCCAGTGTGATCCGGGTTGACCGCACCAAAGCTGCCATGGCGGTCGACACACAAGGCAGAGGGAAACGTTCTGTGACCATTAACCTGAAGACACCTGCAGGTGTGAGCTTACTCAAGAAGCTCTGCCTCCAATCAGATGTGGTCCTGGAACCATATCGGAAAGGTCATGTATAAATATTTTAGTAGCAATTAGTCTTCCTGTTATGCATTTTTTAAAGGTTAAAATGTTTGCCCCAAATCCAGTACATTTATAATACAAAAAACATAATAAGAAAACGTCAAACACATATTTTAAGTTATTGTGTTTTTAAAGTGAATGTGTCTCTCTTCACACAGGCGTAATGGAAAAACTGGGATTGGGGCCTCAGGAGCTGTTAAGAGAAAACCCTCGGCTCATTTATGCTCGATTAACAGGATATGGACAATATGGACCTTTATCCCTTGCAGCGGGACATGACATCAACTACCTGGCCATCTCAGGTAGTCATTAACAAGGGTGCCGCAAAGGGGTGGAAGGTTAGGACAATTCTTAGGGCAAAGAAGAACAGACCCTTTTTCATATATTTTTCATGCATACGTTAAATGTGCTAGGGCACCCTCATGCACTCAATGTGTATTTTGTCCGTTTTGACCATAGATTTAATATTTTGAAAAACAAATGATGTATTACTGTTTCAGTCACACCCCTACCCCTCACAATGGTTCATTCCACCTACGAGGCCAGAGAGCTAGCGTAGTAGCGTAACTTGCCCACTTATGTTTTTTTCCCTATTGCAATTGAGATAATAAATGTTCTCCCTTTCATGGAAACAAGTACAAATTTCCATAGTTTGTCTTATTTTTATAGTCTTTATATTAACTTGTAGTTATTTTAACAATGCATTGTGTTAAGTGCATCTATTTAAAGGTATACAGGATATGTTTGTTTGGTTAAATGTTATCTGTAAAAAAATGTAGGAGGCCCAGATTAATTCGTTTCCATAGGGCCCGGATTTTCTGGCGGCACCCCTGGTCACTAACTACATAAAATTATGTATGTTTTGTGTCAGAATAATATTTAATTCTCCAAATAATAATCAAACAACTTTTTTTATTTGAAAGTGGAGGCTTACACCATAGGTCTCAAAAATACCAATGAAAAGAAACTTTTATTAAGTGCCAACAATTTAAATAGACGTGTACTGTATTATACTGTCTGGTCCTTGTTTATTTGACTTGACCCATAACCTGTTTAACTTTTCTCTGGAGCTACAGCTGAGTCCTTGTCTTGTTCTTGATGTCACAGGTCTATTGTCGCGTCTGGGCCGCAGTGCAGAAAAGCCTTATGCTCCACTGAACCTGATTGCAGACTTTGCTGGTGGGGGACTCACCTGTGCTCTAGGAATTCTTCTTGCGTTGCTGGAAAGGACAAAGTCGGGTAAAGGACAAATTGTGGATGCTAGTATGGTAAGAACTGATTATTACTCCTCCTTTTGAAGCCTGATGAGAAATGATGTCTATCCATCAAATGTAACAAAACCTTGAATCAGTAATTTGACTGTTTCATGTTTGTAGTTGTCGACAAGGCCAGATTAATGCAGGGGCTAAGCCCAAGGGCCCAGCAGGTTGGGGGCCCATGGGCATAAGGAGAAACAATATGCGTGCCCTGCTAGGGGCCGTCAAACTAGTTCCTTCTCTCTTGGTATACTCCCTCACGTGTAAGGCTAAACCAGGACTGAACCAGATCTAAACCAGGACTAAAGCAGGTCTAAACAAGGTCTGGGCCATTTTTATTGAATTGACACTGGGAAATTTTTTTACCCATTATTGGTCTGTTAAAATTCATGAGAATGCACCAACGGGCCACGGAGCCCAAATTAGGTCATTATGTTAAACTGTTTTTCACAAATTTGTTATTTTTTTAAATTCAAATTAAAACATTAATTTATCCTTTCATTGTAGAGAGAGAGAAATCCGACAGACAGATACTGTATATGGGAGGCCCTGATAAAACTTTTGCCCCACAGCCCATTTTTCTTAAATCCGGCCCTGGATGTAGAGATATTAACCATAAAGTATAGGCCTCAAAAATGCAAACTTGAAGAGCATAATAGTCCATAGTTAGGTATGTTGTATATTTTGTGTATGTTTTTAATATAATATATGTTTCTAAATATTAATTTTAGCTTGAAATTGGCGCAGAATCAAAAGTAGTCTCTGAATTGAATTACAACCCCCATAATTCATCAGACATTGAGCGCTCGCACAGTCGTAGCAGCTAAATAAAACTGTATTAACTGACAGTATGGGCAAAGAGCTCCTGTCTTTACATAATTTGTGTTTTTTCAATATTTCTCAGGTTGAAGGCGCTGCGTATGTGGGCTCATTTATCTGGAAGTCTCATCGCATCGGCATGTGGCCCAAACCTCGAGGCGAGAACATGTTGGACAGCGGTGCTCCTTTTTATGATACCTACCAGACATCAGATGGAAAACACATGGCAGTAGGTGCCATCGAGCCACAGTTCTACAAACAGTTACTTACAGGTCTGTTGAAGCTTTTTTACATATTGCAAATGAATTTTCAAGTAAAATTGAAGATACAGGACCAAGAATTTACTTAAGTATAAGTATCAGATGAAATTTATACTTAAGTAAAACTATAAGTATCCACTGTATAATAGTATATATAAGTATTTTTAAGAGTATAATGTGCTGGATCTTTTCTACTTTTTTTAATCAAACCAGGTCTAAAACGGGACTAAACAAGTTCTAAACCAGGACTAAACAAGTTCTAAACCAGGACTAAAGTAGGGCTAAACCAGGACTAAACCAGGTCTACACCAGATCTAAACCAGGACTTAACCAGGTCTAAACAAGATCTAAACCAGGCTTAAACCAGATCTAAACCAGGTTTAAACTAAGACTAAACCAGGTCTGAACCAGGTTTGAACCAGGTCTAAACCAGGACTAAACTAGGACTAAACAAGATCTAAACTAGGACTAAACATGGTCTAAACCAGGACTAAATCATGTCTAAACCAGGACTTAACCAGATCTCAACCAGGTCTAAACAAGGTCTAAACCAGGACTAGACAAGGTCTATACCAGATCTAAACTAAGACTGGTCTAAACCAGGTCTAATGGAGTAAACCACTAAACCAAGTCTAAACTGGGACTAAACCAGTTCATTGTAGAGAGGTGACTTTGACAATAAAATACTTTTTACTTTTAAAACAAATTTAAAATGTAGTGCAGTAGAAAGTACAGATTCATCATAAGAGAAGTAAAAGTATTCATCATAAAATGTACTTAAGTAAAGTAAAAGTACTGATCATATTTACTTGTGCTTGTACTTTCCACTTTGTTACTTTCCACCACTTGTTTGGACACAGCCTAACCAAAAAGTTCAAAAACAATGAAAGCAAAGATAGTGAACAAAAATAAATCTGATACAGGACCTTTAAATTCTTTCCCTCTTAGGTCTGGAGCTGGACACTGTGGAACTACCGAGTCAGATGAGCTTCGATGACTGGCCAGAAGTCAGACGCATTTTCACACAGCGTTTTGCCTCTAAAACCCAGGCGGAGTGGACGAGAATATTTGATGGCACGGACGCATGCGTTACACCGGTGTTGTCTTTTGAAGAAGTGAGCTCACACCCGCACAACCAGCAGAGGGGGTCGTTCGTCAAGGACCTCGGCGGCGAGGAGAGTCCCAGCCCGGCGCCAGTGCTGGACAGGACCCCCGCTGAGCCTTGCCTTAAGCCCGATCCCATGATTGGACAGCACACGGTGGAGGTCCTGGAAGAGTATGGAATCACGGCAACACAGATTGAACAGTTGCTTGCAGCGGGCATCGTGGAGTCTCATGCCACCAAGACCAAGTTGTAAACACCGTAATGCTGCTATCTTGTTTCGTGATACATAGATAGACACCGTGGCATAAATAAAATTATTGAATGTATTTTTGCTGCTACTCATGCACCAACCAGAAGTTAAAAACCTGACCAAAACGGAGCTCGGTCATTTGTCTAGTTATTCTATTGGTCACTAAGAACTGTTTGTGTATTTTTTCTCACCAAATACAAAACACAGAGCAGCTAAAGTACAACATGTTCGTACCAGTGTGTGGTAATAAAGAGTCCAAAACAGTTATTCCAATACAGAGGTGGAAGAAGTACTCAATATTCTTACTTAAGGAACAGTGCAGATGAAGAATTTACTCAGTTAAAGTTAAAGTATCCGATTCAATTTCTACTTAAGTAAAAGTATTTAAGTATACACTGTATACACTGTATATATAAAATGTACTTCATAAGTTAAAAGTAAAAGTATTTTTAAGACATTAATGTGCAATGTGAATCAAATTGGGACTAAACAAGGTCTAAACTAGGTCTAAACCAAGATTATACCAGGACTAAACTAGCTCTAAACCACGACAAAACTAGGACTAAACCAAGACTATACCAGGTCTAAACCAGGACTAAACTAGGGTCTAAATCAGGTCTAAACCAGGATTAAACTAGCTCTAAATCAGGACTAAACTAGCTCTAAACCAGTACTACACTAACTAAACTAGCTCTAAACCACGACTAAACTAGCTCTAAACCAGTGCTACGCTACATCTAAACCAGGACTAAACTAGCTCTAAACCGGGTCTAAACTAGGTCACAACCAGGACTAAACTACATCTAAACCAAGTCTAATCTAGGACTCAGCCAAGACTATACCAGGTCTAAACTAGGACTAAACCAAGACTATACCAGGTAT